>JAZGTJ010017305.1:0-12132 GCA_036877575.1 Botia almorhae
ATGTGTCTTTGAGAAATTGTCTTTACTGACAAAACCTACTTATCTCTGATCTTAATGGTCATTTGATTTTAAATCATTTAGGTTAGATACATCCCATAAAGTTGTATAACATGTTTGATTTGTTTAAAAGACACATTTATTTGCTTTTCTCTTGTTGGCATAAACCTTACAAAATTTTGTTAGAATTGTCTTTTTAAAACAAAACTATTTACCAGTGCAAAAAAAACAAGACTCGTCCTTTAAAAAAGTATTATAATATTTTACACAGTTCTGTAATCTTTGTTTTAAGGATGTCAAGACAAGACAAAAAACACTAAATGAAAGCAAATTTTGCAGCATATTACTGGCCTATTGCTTGCAGACATAGATATAAATAGATTTTTTTATATGTTTCTTTAACCTGCAGTTTAAATATGGCTGAAGTTGGGTTTTGGGTTATACGTTTCCTGTTTATCAGTCTGACATATGTATATAATTTTTCCTTTCAAAGTGTGTTTTCAGAAGGCTTTCAGCTTCTCTGTACATGTGGACATGTCCAATAAAAACTTCAGTGATGTGCTAGAATATTCTGGGCAGGGTTAAGACAACAGAGCTGAGGCCTGTCAGGGGCCCTGCCTCAGACCTCATACATCTCATAAAAGAGCAATGGATCGCTGAAAATATTTGGATTTTCTAGGCCAGCAAAGTGCCCAAAAGTCTGTGTTTGTGTATGTGTGACTGGCAGTGTGTATAGTCAGTTTCTGGTCATCCAGGAATAAGAAGTTCAAGCACATGGTTTCTTTCTCTTTCAATAACATGCCGAGAGTGTGTGATGTGGGGATTTGGTGAATTATTGAACTTGTTTGAGAATACATGTCCGCTTTGTTTTATAAAATAACACGATAATATGGAGATCAAAATAATATGGAGATCTCATAACAGGATTGCCGAATAAAACGCAGGAATCCAACACTGATTAATTCCTTCTACCAAACGAAACGGCTGCATCACAAACAAATAAGAAATGGTTTATAAGACATAAAATGAGGAAAAATACCAAAATAACAGATTCATAAGCTATGCTATTATTGGAAAGCACCTTTCATGTTGCGTTTAGGATGTTTACTATAAATATTTTTACTGCAAAGTTCACACAAAAAACACAACACCACGTGCAGTATTTTTTTCAGTGCAAGAATCTTAACTAAGTACCAGTTAAATTCATCTCATTGTTCTGTAGCTGTTGACATCCAATTAGAACATTTAAAAGACTAACAAGCCAGACTGTAACTCGAATTGCCCACGTACCATCGCCTACCATCACCAAACATACTGTTGCCCTGATAAGCAGTGATTCTTCTGTCAGCCAAATAGATCTGGTCTTTGAAACTGATTTGGAATCAGCAGTGAGCTGTGATTAAACATTTACTCGGCTTTTCCGTCACAGATATGGACTACAGACGGAGTGTCTGGTAGTCGATAGCATTGTGACATCACAGTGACAGAAGACTGGAGATCTGATATGGCCTTATAGGGGTGTAAAGATAAAGGCAAGTTCATGCGCTCTGTACTGTATGTGCGTGACATACACAGCGGATCTGTTGCAGTTCACTGACAAATTGATCGCTGTCTGAGACCTATGACCTTTCAAACCCCTGACCCCCAACAGATAGAGAAAGGGCAGATGGGTCTGTGGTCGAGGGGAGGAGATGCCATTGTGCTCTCTCGCTCCCTCTCCCTCTCTCTCTCTCTCTCTCTCTTTTCCATTGTGTTTGGAATAGAGGAAAATTACCGGTTTCTGCAGAAACCAAAACAAGCCTGACCTCATCCTGTTGAAAATAACACCTTATGCCATCTTGGTCGGCTGTACACGAAACCACAAAGCATGTCTTAGGTGGTTAGAATACCGTATGAGGTCCGTGTGTTGCTTAGCATTAGATCAATACCACTAAGCTTTGATGAATTCAAGATGGCCGACAGAATCTAGAACAGAATTTTTGATGCCTTGGCTTTCAGATCTCAAGCCTGGTCTGTTTCAGGCCCAATTCACAATGCGCAGGTTTTGCTGCTGAGCTAAAAAATTGTTGCACAGAAGATGCAATATAAACATGTTTTTAAACACAATCTTTTGCAATGTGGCCCCTTAAGAAGGAACACAGAGTGCAATGCTCACCCGTTGTTTGTAAAAATACATCTGTTGGGCTACATGCAAGTTCATACAACCAGCATTTATTTTCTATTCAGAAAATATGACTGAATCCAGATGATTAAAGGGTTTATAACCACATTTTAGTGGTTGGGTTTCATTGCATGTAAACAAATTAACATTGGGAGGCAAATGTGATTCGCATCCCCCCGTAAATCCGATTTGTTTTGATTCTGAAGTGTTGAATGAGAAAATGAAACATGAGTTTTTTATTGGCTCTTGCCATGATCATGAGGTTAAAGTGCAGACCGTCTGCTTCAATCTTAGGATATTAGAATTCATAAACAAGTCGTGTTGAAACTGCGGCCCTTTAAATGAATGTAATTGGACAGCTGGCTGCTCAGCTGTCTCTGGACCAGGTGTGCGTCATTGGTGCGGTGTTAGAACACGCACAAAGGAGAGCGAACAAAAGGGCCAGTGTTGATTCTAGGTGTGTCACTGGAGTCTGTTGTTGGCCTTTCAGCAAACGTGTCAGTGACAGTAAAGCACTGAAGTGTCTACCAGTAATGTGAAGCCCTAAGGCCTGAATAAGCAATGTTACAGCACTCAATTTACAAGGCATGGGCCTAGTGGTTTTAATATGGTGTAAATATCTGCATTGTGTGTGTGTGTGTGTGTGTGTGTGTATACAAAGAATCTACACACACACATATATCAGATTAGAATATCAGATTTATTACTCACATAATCCTTATTCAGACCATTTAAGTTTAATGTAAGCTCCTCTTTTGCATTCAGATAAGATTTAGACTTAGATTTTATGATAGACACACACACACACACACACACCTCTACCCTGTTTTTATTTTGCAAACGCTTCATTGTCACACTTCCCAAACAGGTGGTTTGTCAGGACATGCTGCCCCAGTTTCCTTCCTCATGCCCACAGACAGTGACAGTAATGCTGTCCTGGCCTTCCACGAGTCTGTGTCATTACCTCATTCTGTCCATCTAGCACTTAGGGGCCCTGTCCCCATACTGCAGTGCTGACAACATCTGAAAAAAGAATCACGTTTATCACTGTCCTTTTGTTTTCTGTTTCTTTATGGGCGAAAACCAGAAGCACTTCATAAACATGTAGATTCAAAAGTTTGTTAGATAAACAGTTCTATCTACACACCCGACCTGTATTATGTAATGCACCAGAGTAGTTTATCTGTGTGAGCGTGGCAAAATTCAAACAGTCTTGTAATGCCCCCTAGTGGTTAAAAATGATAATTTCATCTACTTTAACAACAAATAAAAGCGTATCACACTCTGTAGTGGACCATACTTGGTATATATTAAACATACTGAGAGAACACATACCGTGTTTCAGTTTGTGTGTATATTTTATTTACTATTTCATACTAATGACAAGATTATTAAAACAATAAAAAACTGACGTTTATCACTATGTATTTCTTTAAATTCAATGTAAAATAACATTTCTTGGTACGTAAAACACAAACAGCTCTCCACTTTTGACTGTACTGTAGAGAAGATGACCATGTCAGTAATTGTGAGGCCATTCGATTTTAATGAACTGGAATTATTTATATCACTAATGATGTTATTGTGTTTATCTGTCTCACGGGGTAGCTGCACATTGCCATTACCTTAATGCAGACCAATGAAAACACAATATACAAAATAAAAGTCCAACAGGATGCTGACTCTTTACTGCTCATAACCATGCGACAGTCCATAAGAATTTGCATGGATGGTCATTTTAAAATACATAAAAATGTGACTTAAAAATACATATAATGTTGACAATGATTGTGCCATATATAAGCAGTGCTGCTGTAGTGGAGTCACGTTCCACCAGCTACAATGTACCTTCTCCAGGTCATATGGTAATTTACAATTATAAAAAAAAACATTTAATTTCAGTTGGTTTTGGTGTTTCATTGCTATTTCTTGATCTGTTTGCGATATGTGCTGTGCGGTCAGTACAGAAATGCTGACCAGATTCCTGCATGGCCCTGTCAGCTCACATGCTCCTCTCCTGCTGCTTGGTGGCTGCAGCAAAAATCTTCTTTTCATTATCTTTTAATTTTCTGCATGCCATAAAACTTCATCCGCTGGGACACAATGGGGGTCTGAACTAAGCAATAACTTTCAGCTGTAACTTTCAGCACTCAACAACCAGTTTAACTATTGCATATCCAAAAGTCCATTATAGATTTATTCATTTGTAGGAATATTCAGAATAGTGGTTAATTTATATACAGCCTTTATATTGAATATATATGTCCTGATCCAATTTGGCTTATCTTGGACACGGTTCCATGTGTCTAAATCTGAACCCATTGCAAGGTCCCCTTAGGGTCCAAAGCCCTTTTAAGGAAAAACTTGTCATTGTGGTGCCAGTGGAAAGGTACCAGTGTCTGTAAAAGGCAGGGCAAACAGTGTCAATCCTGTAACCTGACCTTTGACCTCTGTGTCCACTATGCCTGTGTCCTTTGCTTTGAATTGATCTGTTAGATTCTTCTAAAAGTAATGTGTGAGTGAGAAAATTCCCGTAATGATAAGTATCCTTGGAAAGCTATTGCTCACGAGTGCATCATTTTCCTCAGTGTTGTATGTGGAATTCCCATGGCGGACAAGAAGAGCCTTTAAATGCATCCATTAGTGCCTATGTGCATCTATTTGTTTGTGTATGTGTGTACTGCTGTACTGCTTTTCAGCCTCACCGGTCAGTCACTCTGTGTAACACAAGAAGCCAGGATGCCTTTTATATCTGCAAGAAAGGTCTTATGCTTTTAAAGGACGCCACGTATTCACCTTGAACACACTCCAGGTAAGCTCTGCCTGGCGGGCCAATCTCATTAAAATAAAAAAATGGAGATTTATTACTCACATGATCAGTTATGGCTTGTAAATGGAACCCGTTCAGATGCTTCCTGGCACGTCGGAATCGGTTTTCAGCCATTATAAAAAAAACTTTAACTCGCTTGGTTGATCGCCATGAGTTTTACTGCAGACAAATAAATGAACACAAACAGGTTTCCAAATCCTAATTAAAATACTTCTCTCCTCTTTAGCCATTACTAGCCAAAAATGAACAGCATGTTGCTGTTTTGGATTTTTGCTGTGCCTGCGCACACAACCGTGCTTCAGCCAAGTAAGTGTATTTTGATTCATTTGATACATTTGAACTCATTATAAAAGCTATTATTGGGTATATAGAATGTATATTTGTATTTACTTACAAATTTGTTTATTAGTTTAAATACAGAATCTTTGACATTCCAGTCATATGTATATATGTAGCAATTCATTTGTGATTTATATGCGGTTCGTTTTTGAAAACAGTAGCTGTACCGTCTTTGTATATGTCTTCGTTTTTCAGTACTTTTTAGTTGTCCTTACAGTAGCTGAATTATTATTGAATAAATTATATTTAGTTTACAAAGTTCACAAAGTCGTCTTACCTTTTGTAGGTTTAAATGTGTCAGAGCTGCACAACGTATCTGCAGAAAGTGACCTTAGCACACAGCTGAGACCTGATTGGACGGCAGAAGCTTTTAACATTGAAGAGGAGCAGAGAAATGAGGAAGAAGTCAAAGTCCAAAAGTCAAGTGTCGTAATAGACATTATTCACAGCAAGACAGATGGGGACACTGATATGACGAAAACAGAAATTAAGGGAAAAACTGGAGGACAAACAGGAAGTGATGTCAAAAAGCAGGAAGTAGAGGTAAAAGAGAAGCAAAGACAAGTTCAAGATGAACTTGATACATCAGATGTAATCCGAGAGGACAACAAGGAGAAACGAATCACAGCTAAACCACTCCTCTTTGCATTGATTACCAGTCCTACAGAAGCAGTGGAGGAACACATAGCTCCAACTGTACGAGTTATAGAACAATATACCACTCCTCCTTTCAAGACCTCTGCCTCTCATCCTGTCCTGCACTTACTGACAGGATCAGTCCACAAACAAGCAACTCACCCATCATCATTCCCTTCCATATCACAAACCCCAGCAGCAACTGCTGAGAGCATGTCCTTCATAACCAATACCTCACTTTCATCCCTTCTCAACTCAACTCCTGAGGTAATAGGGTCCACCTTACTAAAAAACAGAAGCAGCACAAGCGATGACCTCAAAGTGGAGCTTCATGCCATGAACATCTCTGAACTGCACATACCGGAGGAAGTGATGGTTGATTCAATAGCGGTGGCAGCAAAAGCAGGCCCCACTGCTGAGGCCCTACCTAAAAACAAACCTAAAAACAAAGTTTCAGGTGCCAGATCCAAAAGCAGTACGACAACAAAGGCGAAGACAAGAAAGCTTCAGAGGAAGGACAGAAGGAAGGAGAAGATAACAAAAGCTTTGAAAAAAGGAAACAATGTGAGAAAGGAGAAGAAATTGAAGCCAACGGCCGCTTCATATTTTCCATATTTTGAAGACCACTACTGTCCTCCAGAATGTTCCTGTTATGGAAGGTACGTGTCTAACCCATTTTAATCAGCCCAGTTGACAGTTGTACTGATGTTGTTGGTTATTGTGCTGAAGAAATTTTAGAGATTAGAAATTTTATGATTGTGATTTTCCATGATTTTTTTTCACAGGGTGGTGCAGTGTTCCGACAAACATCTGGACAAAATACCTTATGGAATTCCTTACAATTCTCGTTACATCCTCTTAATGAACAACTACATCGACAGAATTCAGTTAAATCTGCTCTCTGGGTACAACTCCATGGAGTTCCTGGTGCTTAGCAACAACAATTTAACGGATGCTGCCATCGAGGGTGCCTTTGAAGGCATTCAGAGCCTTAAAAGACTATACATGGAGAGGAATCTTCTCCGGAGTATCCCAACCGACTTGCCTGCTACTCTGGAGGAGCTGCGGATGGATGGGAACCAGGTGAGTGGAATGTCAGCAGCAGCCTTTGGTCGGTGCCCCGGCCTACTAATCCTCAGCCTGAGTAACAACAGTCTGGGAAACAAATCGTTCTCCATCCCTCCAGGAGTGCTTCTTCCGCTGGGCAATCTACGCACACTTACTCTTTCCAATAACAGGCTCACCTCTGTCCCACTGCAGTTACCCCTCAGCCTTCGAGAACTTTTTCTTCGTGGCAACTTCATCCAGCGTCTCCAAGGTGACATGTTCTGGGGTCAGGCTGAGCTACAAGTTCTGGATCTAAGTGCAAACAGATTGAGCGATAAAGGGCTTGGCAAGGCATCACTAACAAACGCTAGTCGTCTAGAAAGTTTAAATCTGGAAGGTAACTTACTGAAACAGGTTCCACGGCATCTGCCGCGCACCGTAAAGACCCTCAACTTAGAGGGAAACTTCATCTCCAGTGTTAGCAAAGATGCTTTTATCTCCATGCCTCAGTTAGAGCATCTGGGCCTGGCACGAAATAAGATCACTAAGGTGGCCGTTGGTGCCTTCCGGATTCTTCCGCTTCTGCATCAGCTGGACTTGAATCACAACGCCTTGCAGCAGGTACCACGGCAACTACCGTTGTGGCTACACTCTGCCACATTTACGCACAACAAGATTCGCGTAGTTCCCCGTGATGCGTTCTGTTGGGGTCAAGACCAAGGGTCACGCCTTAGCCGCCTGGTCAGGGTGCACCTGGAACATAACATGATAGATCTGGGCCACCTGGACACGCTTGCCTTTAGATGTCTCAGAGGCTTTCAGGTGGTACAGTTTTACTAAACATATGTGTAGAAGTGGAATTTATAGGTCCAGCAAAAAATTTGTTGGTCCTTTCTTCTTTTGACTGAAGTTTCCTTTAAAACAGTCAGCAGCATATGGTACAGAGATTTAAAACCATGTCTTTTGTGTTATGCTAGGTTTGAGTACAACATCATGTAGGGCTAACAACAGAATTTGGTGTTTGGTAAAAAC
Source organism: Botia almorhae (assembly GCA_036877575.1). Taxonomy (NCBI): domain Eukaryota; kingdom Metazoa; phylum Chordata; class Actinopteri; order Cypriniformes; family Botiidae; genus Botia; species Botia almorhae. Next base: position 8,043 of record JAZGTJ010017305.1, read on the forward strand.
AGAACAACATAGAATGGCCAACCAACCCTGCTTTTGCAAAGCTACCTTCCTAGCTACAACCCGTGTTGAGATATTCAAGATTGCTTGATCTTCACAGGCAGGTGTGCTGGAGCAGGTTTGGACCTTAACCATGAGGAAAGTTTCCACATTATAAAGACATTAATCAGTGACTATAAATGTCATAAAGGGCACAAAATACATTGAGCCTCAGATAATGTTTTATAGGCTGTATAAAAACAGACTGTTACTCTATGTACCTCAAGTTTATATTTTCAAAATATATTTCATAATTTAAGTGTATCGTTTATTAAAATAAAAACTGTTTTCTAACTTGATGGTTTACTGTATCTATCATGACATTTCATAAGTCAAGATGTGCTGCAAAGATGTTTGAAAATATTGTTTAAAAATCATGTTTTAATGATTTCAACAAAAAGATTCATGGTGGCATCTAGATAAAATATAGTCAATGTGTTTTTTATTATTCATACTAAAAATCTGTTTTTCTCAAAACTGCTCACTTTATTTTTCTCGGTAAGAGCTTGGACGGTTTTCCGTGTGGCTGACGTTTTTCTTGCCAGGTTTAAAGTGAAGAAAAACATTGTTCAGAATTTGGCAGAAGTGAATTGTGGGTTGTAAATCTCTCTCATGGGATTGTTTAGTCCAGTCACACCAATGACAACAGCTCCAAAGTTTGTGTTTGATTTAATTAGGAAAACAATCCTCTGCAAACAAATGTTTGGCTAAATAAAGTGTTTAAATGTCTCCTTGTACAATTTCATGCAGTCCAGAATTACGTGCACTATGTATTTACCAGCTCTGTTAAGGGCACTTGTGCTTAGCTTTATTGACCAATAGATGGCAGAAGAGTATATTTTTAAAAAAGCCACGTGATCCATAACTTTGTCATACTTTGGCTTTCATTTTTAAAACAACAATCAAAAATGAGCAAGTGGTAAGTCAGCAGAAATAGATTTATTGATTCTGTCTAGCTCCAATTAACTCAAACAGGGGACCTTCACAGATCATTATGAGTCAAATATTTTTTAATACCATGTTATTTTTATTACCTTATTTTCTATGAAGGTATGTTCTAATAAAATTTAACATGATCTGCTGTAAGCAGAAAACACATTTACTGTTTCTAAGACACACACACACACACACACACACACACACACACACACACACAAACATGTTTGTTTATCTAAATGGGGACATTCTATAGACTTCTATTGTTTTCATACACAGCTAGTCATAAACACTGTAACCTAACCCACAATAAAAAAAGTTGTTTACTGTATTTTTATATTATTTTTACAGTTGTATAGTCTTTTTACAGATTTGTCCAGTTTTGTACAAATACAAGTACAAATTTGTCCCCAATATATGGTAAATCCCCCATACACACTCGTAGTCTCTCATAAACAGACACACATTATGTCTGTTTATGTTCAGAGATGTGATAACTTTTTATACAGTGTTGAGAAAGACTTGCGGCCCTCACTTTCAATTAGGTGAGACTACTTAAGCAAACCATACAAATGTGCGGTTGAGTCCGGGAACGCAAACACAGAACTGAAGAGGGGGAAAGAGGGATGACAGAATAATAGAGAAATGGGATGGAAAAAGCAAATAGCAGCTTCATATGTAGGGTTGGTGAATTCCATCTGTCTAATAATGCAGGAGCTCATACGTGGCACCGGGAGACAGCTGCAGAGAGAGAGAGAGCGAGAGAGGGAAAAAGGAAAGAGGGAAAAAGTAAAGGAGACAGGAAAAAAAAGAAGGAAGGTGAAGGATTCTCCCAGAACTTCCCTACAGTCCAGCAGGACCCTGACCCCTACATTCTATCTCTTTTAACTCGTTTTCTGTCTTTAACTAGTTATCTTACTGGAAATAATAGATGTGTGGTCTTTATTCCTCAAAATGTATGTTATTTGTCCATCAACATTTAAAATTATCTGGCTGATCCACCTTGTAGTTGGTCCATGATGGTCTATGTTAGCTTTATGCACAGCAAGAAACCAGCAATTTTGGTTCTGTCACACAATCTGTTATGCAGGTGTGCATGTAGCTATCTCTGTTTGTGCCAGTCTGGGCGTCCCGTGAGGATTTTCATAAGGTGAAGCAGGTGGAACTAAAATAGGAGGTAAAAAGCAGACAGAGATTAAACAGTCTGAGTTCGAGTCTCATCTTGTAGACATATTAAAATCTTCAGCTTGTGATGAACCTAATCCAGGTTAGGGTCACTCTATGGCCCTTCTGCATGGCTGGAGGTTAAAAACGCAGTTGCTTAAATTAATCTTGTGTCCGCACAGTAATGTCAGACCGATCTCATGTCAGCATGGTAAGTGGCAAATATTTTAGGCTATGTGGAAAATCAGGAGCAGCACCAAAACCACAGAAATCTGCCTGTGCCGCTAGCGCTAATGCTAGCATTCCATTCAGATTCATTAGGATTCAGTCTGGCCTGTGGCTTTTAATGAAGAAAGGGTCTGTTACCATTGAAAAATGCCTAAAACAAGATGGTCAGGAAATTAAACTCCACCCTGGAAAGGAAAATGAATAAATGAACAGAAACAATGCGTCTGACCGGGTCAAACAACAAATGAACAGGTCAAGGCTTGTCAGGAAGACATTAGACATTGGTGTTATGAAGCTATAAATGGCTTGTGATGTCCCTTTTAATTAAAGTGAATAACTGAATGACTAAATCTAACAGCACATTGTCTGACAGTGACCTTATATAGGCCAGTCTGGCTGCAATGGTAAAAACAGGTGTGTAAAAACAGGTGTGTTTATACTGACCGGTGTCAACTGTTCCTCAATGGTAACTGTTTTGTACTGCCGTCAGCCTGTCTAGCAGAATGTCTAAGCTACTTTATCCATGCAATGAAAGTGAATGGGGACCACGGCTGCCCTTGATCTCTATCCACTGTCACTATGGTGGAAAAGAGCAGCTTAGAAATTCTGCTAGGTAACTTCTATTGTGATCTATGGAAGAAAGTAAGTCCAGGGGGTTTGGGATGACATAAGGGTATATATATGATATATAAGTGTACTATTCAACATGCATAATTTATCTGAAAGTGAGGGAATGGAGTAGAGGGGCGTATTAAAATACGCTGCTATTTCTGCAACCCCAGTGAGGTGGCGCTTGGAGTCGGTGGAGAGGAGGGAGAGAGAGAGAGAGAGAGGGAGAGGGAGGGGAGAAATAAGGGAGGTGGCAGCAGAGCGAGAGAGTTAAAGTGTTGAAGACAGAACCATGGGAGCCAGACGGACCTCTATACAGTCACTACTTTGATTGCATTAATGCTCACATATATGTATTTGCATTAACCCGCATGTCTACTCAAAGGTCACAGTGTGTCTTCCTCTTTTTAATAACCTTTTCTCATTCCTTCCCTCCATTAAATGTTATCTTCATTGAGACGGACACACATGCAGTTGTGGAGACAATGTGTCTGCAGGCAGGAACACATGCAAACCGACAAACAGATGCACTCACACACACCCTCATGCTGGAGCCACAAGAGGGCCGCTGTGTTAACTGTTCAGGAGAGCAGATCATGCTAAGCACATGTTGTTTGTTCTCCATTTTTGCATGGAAATGCAAATGCATGCAAATATACAAGTATGCATGTTATTGAATGTAATACGTTTTCTTTAGATGGTCTGTGTGCTTATGTGGTCAGACCACGCCCCTTTTTCTACACAGCATGTGGAGAAATGTCATTGGGTGTATATTGGTTCATCTCAAGTTCATCTTTTATATATACATAAATATATTTATAAATATATATTATATAAATGTGTATTTATATGCATTTATATGTATATACATATATATTATACATATATATATATATGTATAATATAGCCACATTCTGATGTTCTTAACTATGTAATTAAATACATCTACCTGTTTAACATATAAACACAGGCTTGAATAAAACACTACTTTACTCAAAATCTGTAATTATACACACAATGTTCTCTTCTCTTTCCACTGATACAGCTTTGGAAAAACTTTACCCTGAGGACCCTTCACTGAATGACATTAACATGACTAAGAACCCTAAACGATACC
>JAZGTJ010017306.1:0-12132 GCA_036877575.1 Botia almorhae
AAAACGAGAAAGTAAATGAGTTTAAGGCAGAACAGTCGAATACTCTTTCACAGCCAATCAGCAATAGGGGGCGTGTGCTTCAGCTGTTATTTGTTGCTTGTTTGGATAATAGGGTTGTTATTGTGAGTGTAAAGCAACAAAGGAGGGGTGTGTCAATATTGAATATCACCACCTATTCTTCATGTACTGCATCTTTAAGAAGCTCAGCTGGTAGAACATTGCAACAACTACTACTAAAATAATAGGTCTAGATTCTATACCCTGAATGCAATATACACTTCTTTGGATCTGCCAAATGCATTCATGTAATGTGATGCATTCAGCTAATACTGAAGTAAAACAGCAAAAGTTTAATGCTATTAATATATACACACTCACTGTGGCATGGGTATCTGGACTCTGTAGATACTCCAGGAGGACACTCAATACCTCCTGTCTTAAATCCACATTTTCTATTTATAGAAAGAAAATAAAAAGTAAAGCCATTAAATACCAATCGTTCCTGATCTCACGGATTCCAAAAACGACTCAAATTCTGTTTGCAAGAGCCCTCACCTTCATATACACTGAGGGCACCTAATGTATCCAGGCCACACCTCTGAATCTTGCAGCAGCCAATCAGGTGAGTGGATACAATGGTAGGCATTAAAGAGGAAGTGCAAAACCCAGAGCAAATCTTCAGAAGCAACATTACAGAGCGGGTGACTGATGGAACGTCTTCAAATGGATAATTCTGTTAACAGAGGTGAGAAGAAAAGAACACTGAAACATTTCTCAAAATATCTACTTTTGTGTTCCACAGAAAGTCATAGGTTTGGAAAGACAAGAGGGCGAGTAAATAAAAGAATTCTTGGGTGAACTGTTCCTTTAAGAGAGTCTTGGTAGAGTCTAAGTCTACTTACTGTGTGCGCCAGCTCTGTTAAGCTTGACAAACTCTGCAGAAACAGGGAAATGCACAAGGATTTCTGGGATAGCTGTTCTTCCCGGATGAATTTCAGCTCCTTGGCAGCTGTAGATGTGAAGTTTTTTTAATGGCATGGTTTTGGACACTGCATAACGTGGTAACATTTTGTGAATGTGTGATACCTGCGTCTTGAGGCTGCGTCGACATGTGTCGTAAGGGAAGCAAGACAATATTGACAGCCTTCGTTTGTAAAGCCTCGGGACTGACAAAAAAGTGAAACAATGAGAAAAAAAGGTTGAAATAAAGAGACAGGGAGAAAACACAGAAATCAAATAAGTCAAACATGAGTCACCAGTTCTCCAGCTGTACGATTAACGCCGCACACTGAAAACATTCCTTTCCATTTCCAGCGCTCAGCATGGCTTCTATTAATTCCGTCACTTTGCATTCTGATTGGCTGAGCAGAGGAGTTCTGTGGTAGATATAAAAATGCACAATCAATCTTGGATGATCATGGTTTTCAAAGATGTAAAATTTTAATTTATTAACTGCTTTATTTAAAATGCAGTATTTTAAACATATAAATATGTTAATATTTTAAATGTTAAACTTTGGGAATTCAAAAATGTCCCATTCAATTTACCTCACAGCAGCTTGGAGGACAGTCATGATAGGCTGCGTCAATAAACCAGATCCTCTGTCGATCAAGACCTTCAGAGGTACCAGTGCATCCTTCCACAGCATGCTTCTGATTGGCTCTCCACACTGAGAGACAACCAATGACAGCAGCCTTAAGCCCTGAAAGACCTGAGGATGTTCCTCTGAGGTCAACACCTCAACCACCGCACTCATAATCTCTGAGGTGACCGACAGCCAATCAGGATCCAGGGCAGGTTGACCTGAACCCACAGAATCACAGTTGTTGCTCATCTTCGATGATGTCATGAAGTTTAGGACATGCACTAAAACCTGATTGGCCAAAGAACTGACGAACAAGCTGCTGTCATTCTGCAGAGGGAGCAGAACTTTGATGAGTCCTGTGGGAAGACAGACATATCTGCAACTAAATCACCTTCATCTTTAAAATCAGGGTCCAAAATTACATGCAAAAACTGCCAAACAGCCACTGTTAATGAGTGCCAATTTTGATCCCTGTAGTTAAACCTCATTGTCTCTGTTATTAAACACTGTTTACCATTCTCACAGATGAAGTCGAGAGCCTTCTGATGGTTCAGCATGTTTAACAGTCCCTGCAGCCAGCCGCTGCGCACCGACGCATCGCACCAGCGATCCTGCACGCACCAGCCCTCCCGCTGGAACACGCTCGCCAACAGACCTTTCTCCTGATAAACACAATTCCATACAAACATTTGTCATCATTACAACCATAGAGCCTAATGTCAGTACCAGATGTCTGTCAAGCAACGTTACTGATAAGGTCTCACCTCCAGCGAGCTGAAGCCCCGCTCGGTGGCAGCCAGAAGTCCGGTGAGTTTGAGGGTAAAGGACACGACAGAATCATCCGTGTCTTTACATTTACAAACACTGGGTATGAACTCTAGAAGACAAGGCTGCTGCTGGAGAAGACAATCTCCATTACCTGAGAAAACATTTCATGTAGGTGGGGCTTTTTAGTTAATACATTAAATGATGGATTAAATCCATCAAAAACACTTTTATGAACCTGACAATCTCTCAGGATATGCAACTCACTTCGGCTGGACAGCTCCTGGAACCAATCCAGCAGCTTCTCTAAAGAGGTGTCATCAGGTGGAGACTGCCTCGGGTCAGCCAAAGCCACACAGATCATGGGCAGCAGGGATAAGCAGTCGTCGTCCATGATCACCAGCACATATGATCTCTATAAACTGTCTACAGAGTACAGTTCTTTATCCAATAATAATATTAGCAATAAGAGGATATGACCTTTTGAATAGAAAGAGATGAACGGATACCTGGCGAGAAAGATATTTCGCTCTGTCAAGCCAAATGTATATAAATAAGGCAAAATAAATGCGTCAAAGTCAGATCAGTGTCCAGTACATCACTGATGAAGTATCGGAAACATTCATGTCTCAGTAAGAAGCATAAGCAAATGAATATTAACAGTCAACACTGCAAGCATATCACTCTGCTATAAAAAGAGAAACATTACTTTTAATAAACACGTCTTCATAACGCATGCTGTCTACGCTTACTTTCGAGTCGTACGGCGTGCTGGAACGGACACACGTGACGCTGAGCTGAGCGTTGACTTTACTTGCTACGTCTGCGTAAATGCTACGCACTTTAACGGTTTCGAACACACTGTGTACAGCGTAATCAACACACGCACGGCAGCAGCGGGCGCCGCACAAGTTCATATCTGCGCAGTCAGGTGGCAGCCTGCGTTCACTTTATCTTACGCATTTCCATCACTTGTCTAATGAAACCTAACAGATTGCATTTAAAGATACCGATTGCAGCGCATTAAATGCAGGAGACGGAGAACATGGCGGCTGAAGAAGTGTTCGGTGAAGAAGAAGAGCCTTCGTTTAGCGATCCGGATGATTTTGTGGATGACATCGATGATGAAGGTAAAAAATCTGCCGCATAATTCCGCTATTCTCGGCCTTAACACATACACGACAGACAGACTACAACCGCTTTTAATTTACCAGCTCAAATTGCAAGGCAGTTTATTTTAAACTACTTCTCCTGACCAATATAATATTCTTGCATCTTTTGTTGTAGCTGATTTGTTGTACATATGGAACAAAATGATGTATTTGAGATGTGACGTTTAATGCACCGACTTCCAAGAGAAATGACTTAAAATATGTTATTCATTCATTTTTGTAGTATTACACATTTAGTTTTGCAATTTCGACCGAAAATTACCATAGTAACAGTTTCCATTATTGTCGCTACTGTAAAATAATGCATGCATATGGAATCCCAGCGTAGCTTTCAAATTCTTACTGTGGTTTTATATATAAGTAAATTACATTAAATATATATAAGTAAATTAAATTTACATTTTAGTATTGTTGCAAAGTAGCTTTACAAAAAAAATCAGAATAGAAAAATATGTAGAATTAAGAAAAAACATTTATAAAATACGTGATATTATTAAAGACAGCAGTGACTGATTCCAAGTTACCCCAGTTTTCTTGTTGTCGTTTAGACTTTTTAACTAATTATCCCATAACCAACAGACAGTTTGTTGTAAATATAGAGCTGTTAGAGGATGTTTTGCGAGAGAGACCGCTGGAAGCCGATGGGATAGATTCTGTAGTCGTGGTGGACAACGTTCCACAAGTGGGACCTGAACGCCTGGAAAAACTGAAGAATGTGATTCATAAAATCTTCTCTAAGTTTGGAAAAATCACCAATGAGTTTTACCCCGAAGCAGCCGGAACCACCAAAGGGTACGTTATGTGTTGCGCTGACTTTACACTTGTTTACATTTTTGAAAATTAAACTATGTCATTTTTGTAAGTTGAAAAACGTATTGTAATTTTTGGAATACTCATTTTGTGAGCATGATTTTATTAAATTGTTAATACAACACGTATGTGCACTCAGGTATATATTTCTGGAGTATGCGTCCCCTAACCACGCTCTGGAAGCAGTTAAAAATGCAGATGGTTACAAACTGGACAAACAACATACATTCAGAGTCAATCTGTTTACAGATTTTGATAAGTAAGTTTCAGAAGCTTTGTACGTTTCTATTACGTTTATGAACGTTTGTCTTGTTGAGTTTCATGATCTTTAAAGTAGTTTTGAAGCCAGAACTGTGAAAAGTGTTTTTTTATGTATATTTCTGTTATGTTTTATTTTCAACAACGCAAATATAAACTATGAAAACAGTACATGTGCAAATATTTTACCAGTGATGAACATGTAATGAATCACTTCTCTGTGTGTTTCAGGTACATGAACATCAGTGATCAATGGGAAACGCCTGAGAAACAGCCCTTTAAAGACTTTGTATGTGCTTGAAAATCACAAATAACTGCCATACGGTCATAACATAGTGTGAAAGTACAAGATTAAAGATCATGATGTCATTTTAGAGCTCAAACGTGTGAAAACAGATATTTGATTCATATCTGTGGTTTGGAGCTTATGAATTGTATTTTAGTGTCTTTAGTGCACTTAAACCATCGGTGTATCTCATACCTCATAGTGTTACATCATTTTTCTGGTTATCAGGGTAACATGAGACACTGGCTTGAGGATCCAGACTGTCGTGATCAGTACAGTGTAATCTACGAATCGGGGGAGCGAACGGCCATATTCTCCAATGACTCAAAAGAGCCAATATTGGTGGAGGAGAGAGCTGTGAGTACAAGATTCGATTTCCATGACAGTACCTTGCTGTTCCTCTAACAGGGTGTTTTGTGTAGAGCACTGTGTTAGTAGCACAAAAGGTTGTGGGTTCGATTCAGAAGAAACACATACTGATTAAATGTATAGCTTGAATACGCTGTTGTTTTAGCATAAAAGCATGTGTCAGATGCATAAATGTAAATTGATATAAGCTTACCGATCTATCTCCAGCGCTGGACAGAGACATATGTCCGCTGGTCACCCAAAGGCACATACTTGGCCACCTTCCATCAACGAGGAATTGCACTTTGGGGTGGAGAAAAGTTCAAGCAGATACAGAGATTCAGTCATCAGGGTGTTTCTCTGATTGATTTCTCCCCGTGTGAGAGGTAAATATATGAGAAAAACAGAGAGATGCTATAGGTGCTGTTAATACATAGTTATGAATGTGTTATAATGTGTTTATAATGTTTTTCAGGTACGTGGTGACGTTCAGCCCATTGATGGATACTAAAGAAGACCCTCAAGCCATCATCATCTGGGATATTTTGACGGGGCAGAAGAAACGAGGCTTTCATTGCGAGAGTTCTGCGCACTGGCCTATTTTTAAGTGAGTAGTTCAATTACCTTTGTCTTCGTTTCATTCCATATCAAAATAGCATAAATAAGCATTTTAAAACTGCCCCTTTTACAGATGGAGTCAGGATGGAAAGTTCTTTGCCAGAATGACACAAGACACTCTGAGTATCTATGAGACTCCAGTAAGCTAAACTTGTATTGTGGTAAATGTTCAATTAAAATGCATTTTGTATACTTCCTGTTTTGGTAATGTCTGTTCATGTCTTCTAGTCAATGGGTCTGCTAGATAAGAAGAGTTTGAAAATAAGTGGAATAAAGTAAGTTTTACCAATCCTCTTTAGGCTTGTGTACAGAGTAATTCAAACTTAAATTACGAACATTCTATCATCGGTTATGTTGTTCCAAATTCATGTAGCACTTGGGAACCCTTTGTTCTGCGGAACACTAAAGAAGATAGATTATAAATTATTATATATTTATTGTTCAAGTTGTTCGCAACAGCATGAGGGTGAGGAAATGATCACGGAAATTTCATTGTTAATGCATTAGATAACATGAACTGACAATAAACCTTTACAGCATTTGTTAATCTGTGTTAATGCTAATTGACTAAAATGAACAACCAATGAACAATTGTATTTATTAATTAACATTAACCAGAAGTATTAAATGCTGTAGAAGTACGGTTTATTGTTACGTCATGTTAACATTAGTTTAGTGTTACCATTTTATGTTTGTGTAAACAGTCCCTTTAGATTCCTTTTGTTTATGTGTGACAGAGATTTCTCTTGGTCCCCTGGGGACAACATCATTGCCTTTTGGGTTCCAGAAGACAAGGACATACCAGCGAGGGTTACTCTCATGCAGTTCCCATCTCGTCTGGAGATTCGAGTGAGGAATCTTTTTAACGTGGTGGACTGCAAACTCCACTGGCAACGGCAGGGTGACTACCTGTGCGTGAAGGTGGACCGAACGCCCAGAGGAACGCAGGTGTGTGTTAAAGTCATTCCAGAATCTACGAGTAGATGTTATCATTTCAAACTTCTTCATAGTTCATAGTCTGTACCTGGTTCTACCTCCAACCTTGCATTCTTTGTTCTTTCATAGGGTGTCGTCACCAACTTCGAGATCTTCCGCATGAGGGAGAAGCAGGTTCCTGTGGACGTGGTGGAGATGAAAGGTGATGAAGACCTCAGATGTTCTCAGCTGTTCCTGTACTGTACTGTGATACAGATGTAGGCTGTCCTAGTGTCCCTCTCTGCGTCTTTAAATGAATAAGCAGATAGGTTGAATCAGATGTTTTAGATAGAGACGTAGGAAACTTACGGTACGAAATATTGATTTCCATGTGATTTTTATTAGAGAGCATCATTGCATTTGCCTGGGAGCCTAATGGAAGCAAGTTTGCAGTGCTGCATGGAGAATCCCCCAGAATAAACGCCTCGTCCTACCACGTCAAAAGCAATGGCAAGATTGATCTCATCAGTAAGTGCTGATCCTATTATACACTCATACCCAAAACAATGAGTATAGATCAGTGTATAGAGTGTAGATCAGAGTATAGATGCAGCGTTATACATGTGAACACGCCACTATTCAAAAGTTCACGGTCACTTGACTGAAACGTGTCTCGACGGGATCTTAAAACCCTCCGATCTGAAGGAAATTAGTTGACACATTATTGTGACAACATCTTAATTTCTGTCATTACCAAACAAGTGTTTATTAAAAATGTTTTTGGAATGAATGACTTGGACAAAATAATGAAGCAGCCAATAAAAGCCCAGAATAGATGAGAGCTCCTTCAGTACGTAATGTCTTTAAAACGTTCCACTAACAACCTTAGAATAATGTTTTTTATATTATATATAACATGAAAAAAGGTCTACTAACATTAATGCATGAACGTGTGATAACATTGAGAGAACTTTCAGAGAACATTAGCCATTGTTCTGAGAACATTCCCTGTTAGCTGGGTATTTCTTAGTACTCTGTGATGTCATCCAGGAGGTTGACGTGATGTCATCCAGGAACTCACTCTGATTCCTCTGTGATGTTCCAGAGATGTTTGATAAGCAGCAGGCCAACAGTATCTTCTGGAGTCCTCAGGGGCAGTTCATGGTGCTGGCAGGACTACGGAGGTTCGTGTGGTCTGTGTTTGTTCTAATAGATCTAAATCTGGACCATTGCTGGACTCACACAAGTCATTGTCTTTCTCAGCATGAACGGCGCGCTCGCGTTCGTTGACACCTCAGATTGTACTATAATGAATATCGCAGAACATTACATGGCCTCTGATGTGGAGTGGGACCCTACGGGCAGATACGTGGTCACCTCTGTTTCCTGGTGGAGCCACAAGGTATTTGTCAAATTACACATTTTTGTTTGACGTTTACTATGATAACTTTACAGCTGTATTTTGTAACTTTACATCTGTTATGTAAACTGCTTTATTGGCCATTGTTTTCCAGGTGGATAACGCATACTGGCTCTGGACGTTCCAGGGCCGCCTTTTGCAAAAGAACAACAAGGACCGATTCTGCCAGTTGCTATGGCGACCACGCCCTCCTTCTTTACTCAGTCAAGAGCAAATAAAGGTGGCGACCTTTTCAACTGTTCACACACAGTTCTGTATGGGTCAAAGGTTAAAAGAGCTTCACATTAAAAACTGTGGCATGAAGCTAAGTTTTCATTCCTTATTTTAACAGGCAATTAGGAAGGATCTGAAGAAATATTCAAAGATCTTTGAGCAAAAGGACAGACTGAGTCAGTCCAAAGCGTCCAAGGTTTGTTTTTCTTCCTAATGCGTAATGAACATGATTAGCATACACATTGATGTATTTTTTAAGATTAGTATATGCATTTTAATTATGCGTTTTGTTTGCATTATAATATAGCAAAATAAAAGATGAAACAGTCGTACACATTAAAAATAACGTGTATTTTAAAAAATTAAGGGTGATAAAAAGGTTATTTGCAGCAGTCCCATAGAAGAACTATTTTTGGTTCTCCATAGAACTTTTTGTGCAACAAAGTTTGTGTGGGTGTTTAAGTTTCCTAGTGGAACTAAACCAAGAGCCTTTGTTTGCAAGAGTGTACGTGAGTCTTTTGCTCTGAAAGGTTATATAAGTGTGTTGATGCAATGTTCCTGCAATGCTCTTGATGCAGGAGCTGGTAGACAAGCGTCGCCTGATGATGGAAGAATACAGGAGGTACAGAGATAATGCCGTTCAGCATTACCACCAACAGAGAGATCTGCGCCTCCAGCTCAGAGGAGGTAACAGACATCATCCCCTCCTCTGTCTTCCTCATTCTTTATCATTCTCTATCCTCTATTCTCTACACCTTTCAATTCATCAGCTTCCATACGTGTCTGATAAGCCACATTGGCACATCTTACACATATATTGGCGTGTGTATATTGTCATCAAGCTGTTTTTAAAATCGCCCCATACAAAAAGCGAGTTCCTGTGGGTTTAATATAGACTCTGGAAATGACTTCTTAGGTGTGGACACAGATGAGCTGGACAGTAATGTGGAGGACTGGGAGGAGGAAACGATTGAGTTCTTCATCAATGAGGAGATTATTCCTCTGGGAGACCTGGAGTAATGCGGACAGCAGCTGTGACAGCGTTCACCTCCAGAGGGCGTCATTTAACATGATTTATATGAGAAACATGGCGACTAACAGTACATTCCTACAGAGAAATTGATGTAGTTTGATTGTGATATGGGTTTGTAGGGCAGGGCTCGTATTCTGTTCATATTACCCCTTCATTTATTGGTCAACACAATTTCAGGCATTACAAAGTATATATGTAACAATTACAAAGGAGTGAAGAGCAGTGAATGGTTTTGTTAAGTTATATTTGTGTTTCTTAGATTGTTCATAGAAAGTCTTAGAAAGACTGTTCTATAGGGTTCGGTTCTTGAAAGGAAATGCAAGATAAAATCATTTTTTACAGTTGGTAGCAGTTTATATAAAGAACGTTTTGTTAATTAGGGAAATTTTTAACACTGTTTTACTTTTCTCCAGCATACCAGCGGAAACATCACATGAACAAGAGCATTCTGTAAATGAGACATTTGTAAGCGTCATCTGAAATTTTGATATGAACATTTTTGTTGTTGGTTTTTTTCATTTTTGTAAAAGGAAAGGTGTGTTTTTATGATAAAAAGTTTTCTCCTATCCGAGCGACAACTGTACTGATACTAATACATTTTGCTCAAAACGTTAAACACTCCTGCTGTATAAAGACATTGCTATGTTTGTCTGAGCTTAACCAACCATTAGCATGTTTGTACAACGAGACTGTTTTAACAACCAATTGCATATGGAAGTATAGTGGAACAATACAGGTCAAATATTATTCCATTTGTTGACGCTAATGGTGCAGAAATACTGCAGCTTTAATATTAAATTTGATTTCAATTTCCCATGAATCATTTGCTTTAAAGGAAGATAACGGTGTATGTTTACTCCTCCAAAATAAATGTTAATAAATTCATCACGCTTCTTGTTATATTACAGCCGTAATCTATAACTTGCCTTTTGATCGCCATCTCTGTTTAAAACATAAAATCGCAGGATATTTTACGCGCTTTTCATTGCGTATGTTGAAGTCAGATGAAGCCAAACTGACATTTCCCTGGAAGTCTGACCCGAGTCCGACAGCTCAAATTAATAATATTGATTAATAAATCAATAATGATAATGATTAATAAATCATTATTAAAACTATCCTTTGCAGGTGGAGGTGAAGAGACCGTTTTAATCATTTATGTATTTGCTCAGTAACTAATGTTTGCTCTTTTTTTTTCAAACTAAAAGTTTGGGATTGCAGCTTTAAATGTCCTGCAGTTTGTTGCAGTGACATCACGATTGCGTCACATAGACCCAGAGGTATCATGTCCTGAAATGGCCCGCTGTCCCTTAAGCGGGTACAAACAGTCCAATTAAAGAAACCCCCCAGCGGTCAGAGCTGGGACCCAGTGGGTGGCGCATGTGCTCGCAACACGGAAGCTGCTTGCTCACGGGGGCACGGGTTCGAATCTAGCCTGTTTCATATACTGACACACCTAACCTCAATATAACTGAAATATAGGACGAACAAGACCAGAATTGTTATGTAAATACTCAAATATTATGTAAACCATCCAAAAGAGTCTGAAAGGTAAATGTTATTTTAAACACTTTAAGTTTTTAAATAACTTACAAATGTGAGGGATTCTGTTAAAAATATTTATTATAATGTAATAAAGAATAACAACATTTGTTTTGTGAACATGCGGCCGTGCTGAAAAATGCTGTATTTTTAAAACGCTTCAATCGTTCAAATAAACAATGTATGTCTTAGGGATCCATTTGGGAAACAATAATATTTACATCCGAGTAGAAAGCGATAGAAAATGTGACCGTCGCACCTTCAGCAGTTGTGCTGGCGGGTAAACTGTTGCAGGAACGTAACAACAAGCTTGTTATTTGTCTCCATAACAACAGTAACATGAACTTCATATAGTCTCCATATAGTTAACATTGTCTGTGTGCATGTGTGGATCATTATGTTTTGTTTTAATACAGATGAGCACAGCAGAACCCCGCCGGGTCATTTCCACCTCTACGGGATTGTGTTACCGTAACAACACTGGGTGACTGGTGAACTCAGGACCTCCTCGGGGGAAAGCGCACAATCCTGCCTCAGAATGAGATTACCAGCCATCAACAAGATTAACTAACCCTTGTTAAGTCCCCAGTATATTTTGGGATCATTACGGGGTTGATGCGTGTTTGATCTCGGCTGTTAAAGACTAACTTGGAGTAACTTGGGACAAAAAGATGAAGGATGTTTCGGGAGAATGGAAAGACTATCAGCTCACGGTAGGCTGTTTACTAGACTTCACGTCTTGTAGCGAAAGGGTTAATGATAGTTAAACAAGTCAGTTGCGTTCGCCAAGATTAGGCATCGTGGCAACTTAACTATAATTAAATGTGTAGGCTTCTTGTAGCATTGCTTTAATGCTAAACAAAATAGCAACCCACAACTTTTATATGCACCTAAACACTTCACAATGATGTTTTCTTGGTTAACATTAGTTAATGCTGTAGCTAACATGAACCAACAACAAGCAGCATTTTTACAGCATACAGTAATCTTTGTTAATGTTAGTTAACGCAAGTACGATTGTTCATTGTTCGTTCATGTTAGTTCATTCATTGTGCATCAACTATTGTTAACCGATTATTAACAAACCTTTGTATTAACATCGTGCATTTCTTTTAACAGATTTATTAATAAATGTTGTAAATAACACTCACTGAGATTAATAAATGC
>JAZGTJ010017307.1:0-12132 GCA_036877575.1 Botia almorhae
AGGGAGTGTGTGCTGGTTTACAGCGGGTTAAGAGGGAGTGTGTGCTGGTTTACAACAGGTTAAGAGGGAGTGTGTGCTGGTTTACAGCAGGTTAAGAGGGAGTGTGTGCTGGTTTACAGCAGGTTAGGAGGGAGTGTGTGCTGGTTTACAGCAAGTTAAAAGGGTGTATGTGCTGGTTTACAGCAGATTAAGCGGGTTTATGTGCTGTCAAGTGTGAGGAGTAAATGTAAGTACAACAGTATGTTTAATCACATAGAAATTAAGCTATAATTACACAGAATAGGAGGTTAATTATGAAGCATGTAATTACTGTGATTGTTCCAGACATGAGGCTGATCTCTGGCGCTTTCTCTCTTCTGCTCTCCAGATGGAAGACGTCATCGCTCGCATGCAGGATGAGAAGAGCGGGATTCCCATCCGCACAGTCAAGAGTTTCCTGTCCAAGATTCCCAGTGTGTTTTCAGGTGTGAAACTTTTCCTCTTTAAGCTCATTCTGCGGCATATCATCTGTTTATGTTTTACATAAAGAATAAGAAAATCTTTCATCTTAAAATAGATCTGTTTTGGTTATGTTTTATTGTTTTAATTTAAGAGTAAACCTGTTCCTGAGTCTTTTTGGACTCTGAGACACACAGAAACACACAGGTCAACGCACGTCTCTATGTCTGTGGAAACGCAAACATCATTATACAGTAATTCTGTTGTGTGTTGTTGTTAATGTGTCAGGGGGGTGAGAAATGACCCCCGTGTCACCAGTGAGACTGTTCTGGTTTAAATGGGTTAGGGAGCTAATCACATGAAACTTGCATAAAATGTTTAATTTACCAGAGTCAGGTGATGTATACAGGTGATGTATACAGGTGATGTATACAGGTGATGTATACAGGTGATGTATACAGGTGATGTATACAGGGCTGGTACTAGGATATAAAATTACTCATACTTTGATATACCGTCATTACACCCAGCCCATTCCAGGCTCATCACATTGAGTGTTTGATGGTTCATAAATAAATAAGACTCCCTGGGTTTTTGGAGAGTGACAGAAATCTTTTTATAGTGCTGTTGAAGATGGTGAAGACAACGCGGTTAGCCACTGTTAGCAGGTCCGCGGGGGAGGAATCCTGACGTGCACACTAATGAGGGAATCATCAGACAGTCTAAACAGAAAGCCCAGAATATCCTAAAGACAGAATGGAAGTGCTCAGATGAGGACAAACAGAGATTAGATCCGTCAAACAGTGCCAGAGGCTTTAAAGAGAGGTCACTGAGCAGATCCCCCAGATGAGAACAGATCACTGAGATCAAAACAGATCCCTCAGATAAGAACAGATCACTGAGATCAGAGAAGATCCCTCAGATGAGAACAGATCACTGAGATCAGAGCAGATCCCTCAGATGAGAACAGATCACTGAGATCAGAGAAGATCTCTCAGATGAGAACAGATCACTGAGATCAGAGCAGATCCCTCAGATGAGAACAGATCACTGAGATTAGAGAAGATCTCTCAGATGAGAACAGAACAAACTACAGAGAGAATGTTAGCACTCAGGTCAAACTACAGAGAGAATGTTAGCGCTCAGGTCAAACTACAGAGAGAATGTTAGCGCTCAGGTCAAACTACAGAGAGAATGTTAGCGCTCAGGTCAAACTACAGAGAGAATGTCCGCGCTCAGGTCGAACTACAGAGAGAATGTCCGCGCTCAGGTCGAACTACAGAGAGAATGTTAGCGCTCAGGTCGAACTACAGAGAGAATATTCGCGCTCAGGTCGAACTACAGAGAGAATATTCGCGCTCAGGTCGAACTACAGAGAGAATGTCCGCGCTCAGGTCAAACTACAGAGAGAATGTCCGCGCTCAGGTCAAACTACAGAGAGAATGTCCGCGCTCAGGTCGAACTACAGAGAGAATGTTAGCGCTCAGGTCAAAATACAGAGAGAATGTTAGCGCTCAGGTCAAAATACAGAGAGAATGTTAGCGCTCAGGTCAAACTAAAATTCTGACCAGCAAACATCCATTGACGTCTGCGGCCATAAGCTTTTATTTTGTTATTGTATTAATTAGATCTGCAGTTATGATTCATCATATAAACGCTGTCTGAGAGGATGAGGAACGGTTGAGTCCTCTTCAAATCTTCTCTGCCTGTTTCTGTGGTTATGTAATCAAGTGTCTTATATAACCATCTTCAATAAATGACATGAAATACAGAAACCTTAGCCACTACACTACAGCCATAATTCAATACAAAACATAACGCCAAACACTGTGCGTGTACATGTGTACATCGGAGTGTGTGTTTGTAAATATGTGAAACTAATGTATCCAGAGATGCTTCTGATGAAATTGTCAGTGGCTATGAGGATCTTGAGGGTGGTTGCTAGGATGATGGGGTAGTTGCTAAGTTTCCCTGGGATCGAACCCGTGACCTTGGCGTTCTTAACGTCATGCTCTAACCACTGAGCCACAGGAAAGCTTACAGACTGGCTTTACATATAAATAGAGCAGCAATATAAATATAAAATATTACATATAAAATATTACATATAAATAGAGCAGTGTCACAATAAGTGTCACAATCATACACTAATGCTCTACTTCATATTATCTAGATGTACGTGATTAATTTCAGTGAAAGTCATTTGAATGTTTTATCTTTTGTTCACCTGTAATTTTGACTTTGTGTCAGAATGTCTGATCAGTGTGAACAGATAATTTCCTCGCGTCTCTTTAAAACTGGTTTTCAGGAGTTTAAAATGTATTAATCCCGGAAATGTCTCCGAGTATGATACACTTCACACTGCAAACACACACTTGTGTGTTACACTAATAGATGCTCACACACACACACACACAAACATCGGTCAAACATATTTCAGTGTGTGACATCTACCAGAAATATTGTGAAAGCTTTTCTGATGTTCAGAGACTGAACGTCCACAAAGAGAACAATAACGATGTGATAATTAGGAAGAAGAGAGAAACGCTGGAGAATCAGACGCGAGAGAGAGAGAGAGAGAGTCAGAAGTAGGCCGAGTGTGGAGTGAGAAGCATCCGTGTGGACCTGCTGCTCTCAGATAGACAGAGTGATAATTAAAAGAGTATAAATTTAGCTGCTGTTACAGCTGGTGTGTGTGTGAGGAACAGAGAGAGAGAGAGAGAGAGACACTCCTGGTTGTAAGAGAAGAAACTGATGAAAGAAAGCAAGTGTGACAAACATCAGTGGTGGGGGGCAGGACCTGTGTGAGAGGATCTGATCACATGACACCACTGGCTCGCTCTACAGGGCCAGCGCTGCTATCACTGTATCGCACTGGATTTTTTTTTACTGTGTCTCACTGTATGATCTCTTTTAGTATTCGCATGCAAATATTTTGCATTTTCAGTTTTGGCCGATGAGGTGAATGTAAATATTTGCAGAAATAATTACGTATGCGTGCTGTAAATATATCAAAGTAAGTGAATATGTAACATGGCTAACAGATTTTGTGGCGTTGTGATGTCATCATTTTCCAGCGCATGCGTGTGTAATTTCGCAGCTGTTTTTAATGTTGCTTCACGCGGCGTGTCATAAGTGGTTAGCACGCGTTGTTACGTTCAAAAACAATGTTATTGAATCTCTTGAGCTGCGCGTGTCCTTCACTGAATATTATCAGAACATTCTGTCCGTCTGCGGTCTCTGTTTCAATTAAAACTCTCCCTGCAGACCGTCAGCTGCGTGCACAGATGCAGCCGCCTCTTGCAGCCGTAGGGGTTTTTAGACACCAAATGACCATAAACTCATAGAACTTCCACACACACACACACACACACCAGGTGTCCCAAAAACCTACTTTTCAAACAGCCGGCTGTATTTGCTATCGTGATTATAAGGCATCATGATCTAGGTGAGCTGTGTACTATAGTAAACATGAATAACAGTGACACCAATGAAACATTGCAGGTGTAGTTTGACCGTAACACATTTGATTAACCCTTGAGAGGTACTGAATTCATTTAATTCAGTACATAAACATCAGAGGGGTTCGATCATAGCTTACAGCAGGTGTGAGTGGCGATCGGTCACTTGTGATCAGATCATCCGTAACCGATGGTAACAGCAGGTGTAAACAGAGTCAGATTCACTGTATTTGTATGTAGTAAGGAATGTTCAGCACTGATGTAATGAAGGTGTTTACGTCTGTCATTCATTGTGTTTATGTTCTGTGTATTTTCAGGTTCTGATATTGTTCAGTGGATGCAGAGAAACCTGAACATTGAAGATCAGGGTAAAGCAAAACACACGTTCTGATCTGCACACACACACACACACACATTTTGATCTGCACACACACACACACACACACATTCTGATCAGTACACACACACACACATTCTGATCTGCACACATTCTGATCTGAACACACACACACTCAGACACACACACACTTTGATCTAAACACACACACATTCTGATCTGAACACACACACATTCTGATGTTAAAGATTAAAGATTTTACATTTAAGCATTTATTGTAGTACAATAGATCAGACATATCAACGTTTTTTTCTTCAGCAAATCACTCAACACTCTGTTTATATAAATAAAATGAAAAAGATTGTTATAAGATTATGATATGTTAAGACAGACAGCATTTCTCCTGTCGACACACACGCGCTAGTCAGCTTGTGTCACAAGACCTCCATTAACACTGTTAAAGTCGTTAGGTGGGAGAGAGCCGGCGAATCGTTCAAACCCTTGATGTGTGCCATTATTCAATTACTCCACGGGTTGCCGCGGGTGACATCAGTAAATAAACGGCTTTGGTAGGAAATCAAACTGTGGCATTTAGGTTCACACAAACGATCCTCGCATTCAGTGAGCTTTATTGATTGAGCTCCATTAGACTTTCATTATATCAGCTGCTGTTTTACATGAGGACATCTCTGTGCTCTTAATGGACACTTTCTCAACGGTTATTAAAGAGCACAGATGACCAGGACAGTAGGTGAGAACACATGACCTGTGCTAGCTGGGACTCAGACAAGAAGAACAGAAACCTATATTAACTGCAGTGCTGTTCAGGGTCTACAAACTAAAATAAGATGTTGAATCATAGTGATGACACACACGTCTCACTCTGATTCAGATTCCTCCACACACACATCTCACTCTGATTCAGATTCCTCCACACACATCTCACTCTGATTCAGATTCCTCCACACACATCTCACTCTGATTCAGATTCCTCCACACACACATCTCACTCTGATTCAGATTCCTCCACACACACATCTCACTCTGATTCAGATTCCTCCACACACATCTCACTCTGATTCAGATTCCTCCACACACATCTCACTCTGATTCAGATTCCTCCACACACACATTTCACTCTGATTCAGATTCCTCCACACACATCTCACTCTGATTCAGATTCCTCCACACACATCTCACTCTGATTCAGATTCCTTCACACACATCTCACTCTGATTCAGATTCCTCCACACACATCTCACTCTGATTCAGATTCCTTCACACACATCTCACTCTGATTCAGATTCCTCCACACACATCTCACTCTGATTCAGATTTATGTCTAATTTGTGTGTGTCAGGATGTCAGGAGGGGTTCTTCTGCAGCAGGGGCACAATGTGTTTTTTGTCAGTGTGTAATGAGGCCACAGTCACTCCCTCTCTAAACTCAAGGATAAAAGACTCTTTGTCTTTCTGTCCCTTTTTTCAGTCTCTCTCCTCTCGCCCCAGACTCTGACCTTGTGGATAATAGATTTGGACTCAGTGGTAGGAGACATGCAGGGAATGACTAAATTGTTCTTGAGGGCTCTTCAGTTTTTAAGAAAGAGTTACTATATACATTTTCAGAAGAGACACCAATACATTCAATTTCTCAAGATTTGAGCAGCTAACCGTGATTTGAGAGTCCTAGATTTCATTGAATCTTTTAGTTTTAGCTTTTATCGCCTCTGTAGCTCTTCTGTGGACAGATATCTCACTGAATTGTGTTCCTCCTAACCTGTATTTCTAACCGGAGTATCTTTATATAATGGAACACAAAAGGAGAAGTTGCTATGTTTGGGTTCTAGTATAATATAGTGCGATGGCTCATACTGTATTTTTGAAGTAGTTCCTGTCCTGTCCTCCTGAGCTGCATTATTTATTTAACAGAGCTCGTGCAGAAACTGTACAGGGGGAGAAAAGCTTTTATTAATCTGGGAAAAAATCCCAGAGACGAGAGGTGATGAGGTGGGAGGCGCAAGCAGACTGAGACGTCTCAAGTGAATGTGTGTGTGTGTGTGTGTTGCAGTCGAGGCTCTTCATCTGGGGACTCTGATGGCAGCTCATGGTTATTTCTTCCCCATATCAGACCACGTCCTCACATTGAAGGATGACGGAACCTTCTACCGCTTTCAGGTGAGGCGGCGTCCGAAATTCTTTCGTGTGATTGGCTCGCACCCTCCTCTCTGGATATGACTCGGTACGATTCGGTTTACATCTGAACCAGTTTAACACAACCTGTTATTAAAGGTCTGTGCTGATAATGAGGAATTTAAACCTCTTACTTACCTGGCAGATAACATCATGCGAAGATCTCACCTAAATGTCTGTTGGATTGAAAAATTATATGATTCAGATATGTAACTCATATTATTTGGTTTGGACAGTCACATTTGTGTTCAGTCATGACAGATGTCAGTGATGATTACTGTTCTGTGATTATAACAGACTCCGTACTTCTGGCCTTCAAACTGCTGGGAACCAGAGAACACAGATTATGGTAAAACACACACACATGCACACACACCCAGATCATGAGTTGTGATCCTGTTTAAGCATCTCCTGTCTTTCAGTCAGTTTTGTGTGTGTGTGTGTGTGTGTGTGTGTGTGTTTACATGCATGTATGCATGTGTGTGTGTATGTGTGTGTGTGTGTATGTGCATGTGTGTGTGTGCTTGTGTGTGTGTTTACATGCATGTATGCATGTGTGTGTGTGTGTTTGTGTGTTTACATGCATGTATGCATGTGTGTGTGTGTACTTCATTAAACCCTCTTCTCCTGGTTTTCTCTTTGCTGGACCTTCATGATCTCAGCTCACGTTCTTTAGCTCTCTCATACACTGATGTTCTGAAACACAAGAGAGCGTCAGACACAATGGACAGATCAGACAGATCGATGAACAAATTACCCGATGTTAAAGGGTTATTGAGTCCTTAAGACAAAGACATCAGACAGACAGAGAGATATCAGACGCCGAAGCTACACACATGCTGCAGTATTAGAAATATGTTTATTAATTATGAAAATTCAATGGGCATTAAATTCACTGCTTAATTACACAATTAACCCGCTTAACCTGGTATGTTGCACTGAGGTTTGTGAAGGTTTTGACAAATAAATGGCCATCGCATAAGAGTGAGAAAACGCTTCTAACCATTTGACTAAATTGTGTAGCGAAGTAGTTTTAATTCTATTTAATTGTTTTCTTAAAGTAAAAATGTAAAAATCCTTCTGTTTGTATCTAATGTTGTCTTTGTTCGTAAGATACATGATTTCTACTCTCCCTTTAGGTGTTTAAATGACTGCGAGAGCAGTTATCAAGCTCGCACTGTAGAGATATTAAATAACCCTGAATGAATTACTGTTATACTAATGCTCTCTCTCCCTCTCTGTCTCTCTCGCTCTCTCTTCGCAGCCGTTTATCTCTGTAAACGAACAATGCAAAATAAAGCGCGCCTGGAGTTGGCTGATTATGAAGCTGTGAGCGCCTCTGCATCTTTTTCATATAGTTGTCAATGCGCCGAAGTGTGTGTGTCGCCGTCACACGTCAGCTAAAATACATGTGTGTGTGTTGCAGGAGAGTTTGGCGAGACTTCAGAGAGCTTTTGCCCGGAAGTGGGAGTTTATATTCATGCAAGCAGAAGCACAAGCAAAGTGAGTGACCGGGTCCGAGATGCGCGTTTGAACTGACGGGTGTGATGGAGCTGCAGGAGTTAGCATGCATGCTAACTCATGCTAATGTTAGCTGCATACGTCATCACACTTCCAGAAACTGTTTCTTTTATTTTCAGCTTATTACACAAAGGTAAAGCTGTGTGTGTGTGTGTGTGTGTGTGTGTGTGTGTGTGTGTGTGTATGACTTCTATCTTCTGTCAGGGTGGACAAGAAACGAGACAAAATCGAGCGGAAGATTCTGGACAGTCAGGAACGAGCGTTCTGGGATGTTCACAGACCTGTGGTGAGTCTCAATATGAAACACATTTACAATCCGAACATCAACTTCAGTGTCGGTGTGAATGTGCTCAGAGACAATTCAGTGTGTGTGTGCATGTGTGTGTGTGTGTCAGATTGATTCACTTCATATGCAGTCTACATATGACCATATATGTTCATATAAAACCTCCAGGATGCTCATTTCTCTCTCTCTCTCTGTCTCTCTCTCTCTCTCTCTGTCTTATATTATCTCATTAGCATTCTCTGGGCATTGTGTAAACAGTGTGTGTTGTTAAAGGTGTGTGTGTGTGTGTGTGTGCTGTGTATGAAAACAGAGGTTGTGTAAATCTCATTATCTTACAGGATCACAGCTGACGACCTCAAAACTGTATCAAATATAAAAGAATAATGTATAAAAATATAAACTTAACAGTCAAACCATAGACGTTTTGCATTGTTTGTGACTATTCTGGGTCTAATCTGTTTATGCATAATCTGTATCTAATCTGTATCTGCATATGAATCATGATCTGTGTGACCTGTGTGTGTATTTGTGTGTGTGTGTGTGTGTGTGTTTCAGCCTGGTTGTGTAAACACTACTGAGGCTGACATAAAGAAATCTTCCCGGATGAAACAGCCTCACAAAACACGAAAGGTAAATACACACACACACACAAATACACACACACACACACACACACACATTTACAGTGTTTAGTCCTGTAACACTTAACTGAGATCTAATTCTTCAAACAGAATACACACCAGTGCAAAACATACATTCTCCCTCTCTCTTTCTGTCTCTCTCTGTCTCCCTCTCTCGCTCTCTCTCTGCAGTCAGTATATGGTCTACAGAATGACATTCGTAGTCACAGCCCAACTCACACTGCAACACCTGAAGTTAAAGAACCCACAGAAGAGGAGCTGCGCAACCAGGTGCGCACACACACACAAACGCACACACTCACACGACGCATGTGTATGATGTCATTCTGAGGTTTTCGACAAACACCACAAACTACAACTGGAGTTAACCAGTGACCTTTAGAAATAGCATCAATTGCTATCAAAGGTATTGATTGGTCATTTGACATGTGACTTTCTTCTTTCAGCCAAACACAATCAGTTATGTTAATAGCCTGTCTTTTCCCAGCTTTATAATGGAAGTGAATGGTGCCCGAGATTTTGAAGCTCCAAAAAACACATCCATTAATTGGTAATTCAGTTGATTCGCAACGTTTATCTGTTTGTCTGAGTCAACTGACCAGCTGACACGGTGACAATGAATCGGGCGTTGCCGTACCTTTATTATAATATTTCAGAATTTCACAGTTTGTAAATAAAGAAGGAATATAGAAATATCGATGGTAAAATTATAGTGTCTGTGTCTTGAGTTGAGAAATGACACAGATAAAACCTTATTCCTTATTTATGACCAGATGTTTGATAGTTCACGCTGACTAAATTTAGCCTGTCCTCGCATTAAACCTTCATGATATAGTTTTAATGAGCCGAGCAGAGTGTGAAAATGCCAGAGATACTGTATACAGTACAGCGTGTACACTAATATCATCTAATAAACAAAATATAACCATTTAGTATGTTTATAAGCACAGGAAGTGTCCCCAGAAACCATGTTTATGTTGTTATACACATTACGTCATTATACACAATTGTGTGATTGTAAACACATATTCAACCCCCCCCCCACACGCACACATTAACATGTACAACACACATAAATGCTAACAGCTGATGTAAAGGCTGCAGGTTTTGATTTTAAGAGCTGAGTATTTCCTGAGATCATACAATGACAATACAGAGACTCAATCTGTAGCGGTTCATCTGCTCATTGGTTCTCTACAGATACAATATTGGCAAATGCAGTTAGACAGACATCGGTTAAAAATGTCCAAAGTTGCGGAGAGGTGAGTAAGCTAAACGTTCCACTAAACTAACTTCGTAATTTTAAGATGAAATATTAAAAGTTGTTATTATTAAATGTTCACTAAGACCCGTCTGTCTCTCTGTAGTTTATTGAGTTTCTCAGAACAGTATATGGAATACGACCCATTCTTCACCACACCAGAACCATCAAATCCCTGGATCTCTGATGACGCTACATCCTGGGAACTGGAGACCAGGTAAGTGAGTGTGCGTGCGTGTGCGTGTGTGTGTGATGGTTAGGTTAATGTAAAGAGTGTAGGGGGATAGAAAATACAGTTTGTACAGTATGTTCCCATAAAACATCAAAACTCCAACGTGTGTGTGTATGTGTGTATGTGTGTGTGTGTGTGTCAGACATAAGACTGTGTACACGCGTTCTTTAATGATGGATTAAATGCTTGTTAAACCTTTCTGAATAAAACAATCAAGTAAAAAAAATGATCGTTATTGATCACCAGTGATCAGTCGTCACGTGTTTGTTTCCTGCTGTCTGAGGCGCTTCTAATTCTCTCCAAACGAGCAGAAAACTATCTCTTGTCAAACGAGAGAAATGTTTTGACAGGCTGTGTTATAGCTGACAGTAAACTGATTAAACGTCGCTAACTTTAATAAAGTCAGGACTGAAAATATGTAAATATGACGGCACACATTATACAACTGACTTGTAGACCAACTTTCCCTCCATATTCATCCCAAACATCCTCACTGTTCCAGTGTCTTCAGACGGACAGCAGTCTTCTGTCTGTGTGTGTTTTAGTAAAGAACCTGGACAGCAGAGGGTCAAGCGCTGGGGATTCGGATTTGATGAAGTTTTGAAGGATCCGGTCGGGAGAGAACAGTTCCTGAAGTTCCTCGAATCGGAGTTCAGCTCGGAGAATCTGAGGTAATGAGGTTAGGACCACACAAACTGAAATCGGTCTGCCTCGCCCTCATTCCCTACATGTAGGCCAGAAAGATTTCGAGCAAGAAAACATCCAAAAAAGTTTTGGTGTTGAAATGTAACATGATAATTATTAGCAGAGATTTTGATGAGAGTCAGCAGATGGAGCAGTGAGCCGGGTCTCTACGGCGCCATCTGCTGGCTGTCACACGCATCATCATTGTAAACCTGTTCCTCTGCCTCTGCATCACCTACATTTTATTTCAGCTCTTATGTTGTGGAGTGTTGCTGTTCTGGAATGACAGAATGCCATTCTGTGTGCGTGTTTTATAAGTGTGTGTTCTCTGTTCTGTGTATGTGTTTATAAGTGTGTGTTCTCTGTTTGTTCTGTGTGTGTGTTTATAAGTGTGTGTTCTGTGTTTGTTCTGTTTGTGTTTATAAGTGTGTGTTCTCTGTTCTGTGTATGTGTTTATACGTGTGTTCTCTGTTCTGTGTATGTGTTTACACTGAGCTACAGCTTTCCTGTAGCTCAGTGGTTAGAGCATGGCGTTAACAACGCCAAGGTCATGGGTTCGATCCCAGGGATTGCACATACTCAGAAACAGTGTATAGTATAATTCAATGTAAGTCGCTTTGGATAAAAGCGTCTGCCAAATGCATAAATGTAAAATGTAAATGTTTATAAGTGTGTGTTCTCTGTTTGTTCTGCGTATGTGTTTATAAGTGTGTGCTCTCTGTTTGTTCTGCGTATGTGTTTATAAGTGTGTGTTCTCTGTTCTGTGTATGTGTTTATAAGTGTGTGTTCTCTGTTCTGTGTGTGTGTGTGTTTATAAGTGTGTGTTTTCTGTTCTGTGTGTGTGTTTATAAGTGTTTGTTCTGTGTGTGTGTTTATAAGTGTGTGTTCTCTGTTCTGTGTATATGTTTATACGTGTGTTCTCTGTTCTGTGTGTGTGTTTATAAGTGTGTGTTCTCTGTTCTGTGTGTGTGTTTATAAGTGTGTGTTCTCTGTTCTGTGTGTGTTTATAAGTGTTTGTTTTCTGTTCTGTGTGTGTGTGTTTATAAGTGTGTGTTCTCTGTTCTGTGTGTGTGTTTATAAGT
>JAZGTJ010017308.1:0-10968 GCA_036877575.1 Botia almorhae
CAGAGAGTGTGCTTACCGAGAAACATTCACACAACAGAGAGTGATCACTGATCACGCACACAACAGAGAGTGTGCTTACCGAGAAACATTCACACAACAGAGATTGATCTCTGATCACGCACACAGCAGAGAGTGTGCTTACCGAGAAACATTCACACAACAGAGAGTGATCACTGATCACTCACACAACAAAGAGTGTGCTTACCGAGAAACACTGCGCTTCCCAAGTGGCTGCAACAACTCCTGTGTGAGGGTGAGTGGGGGGGTTGTTTATGTATTTATGTAAATGTAAGACAATTGTTACACTAAACTTTGTATAGGATTTGCACCTAGGACTATTTATATACAGAAATAGGGCTGGTATTCTGTGTTTAATTAACGGTTTGTCTTTAGTAAATTAATTGTTTCTACTGGCTGTCATTTCCACACACCTCATTATCTGGAGGGCTCCACATGCAGTCAACAGAGAAAATGCAAATATTTACTTACATCTCACCACATGACCGACCACTGAAGCAAGATGGTCAATTTTATAATAATGTTATGACTGTAATTTTAAGGAAATCATCTGGCCATCTGGTCGATGATAGCAGGCTGGAAAAGCAGAGCGAATAAAGATTATATATTATATATATATATATATTCAGTAAGGTGGCATTTTTTTAGATGTGATAAACATCTCTGTACATTTTCGGATTAAGAGCTTTTAATTATCACAAATATGTGATATATTCGTTTTTCCATTTATTGTAGCAGTTGTGGCTTACATTGTGCTAAACATAAATATAATGAAAAAATGAACTACACATAAATTCGTTCATTCAATTTAACCGTTTACAAAACTAAATTACATATATTAAGTTGAACGGGTTGTAAAGAAAAAGCAGCTGAGTGCCCAGTGTATTTGTGGAAGCTTCTAATATTGTTTATAGCGTCACAGATAGAGCGAGATCTGAAGTAAATATATATCCCTACTCAGAAAAAATATAGCACACAAAAAACATTCATACACAGGCACTCGTTCTGTCACTTTCTCCTTTTCTCTCTCTCTCTCTCACACACACACACACACACACACACACCCACACATAGCTGACCCATATGGATTCAGTTTAAAGAGAGCCAATACAATGTAAAACACATAGCTACATACAGCTCTTTGTGAGAATAAGCCTTTGCGGCAGAGGGAAACATTTCTTCAAAGACATTACAATCACTGGGCATCAAAGTTGTACAAAGACACAGCAGTCGACATCAACTACATACTGCAGCTCCAGAGCCAGTCAGCCCACAATGCTAACAAATCTCTCCATGTGATTCAGAATTGAACTGGAAATGTTTTTTGATCAGGTAACAGGGTTTTGTAATGGAAGATCAAGTAGAATGGAAACGCTGCAGTTCCCAGACAGCAAAGGAAAGGTCATTATTTGGACCGCAAGTTGATTTCGGAGCGTTGAGAGAGCCACAGATGGGGCCCGGGAAGTAAATGCTGATGAATGTGGACAGGTTAAAGGTCTTCAGGAAACATCAAATCATCTGTGCAATCAACATGCTAATTGATGGCTCTGATTAAGTGCACAAGTGTAGTAGTTTTCTATGTATAGTATTTTTCCATGTGACGTACTGGTCATCTGATGGCAGGTTTGTTCGATTAGTAAGTTGACCGGTTTTAGATTTTTCTCTTATTGGTTTAATAAATTTAATAAAAAAACAATATTTTTGTGGCTAGTGTGCTGACAACATGCTATTAAAGTTTATTTGTTCTCCCACAATTTATTCGTTTTAAAACACCACCCCTATACAACCTAAATATGCAGACGGCATTGGCTTTCTGATGCTGTTTACGGACTTTCTTGTAGAGTGAATGTTGCATTTTTAAGATTCTTGTATTAAAGTTAAAAAAAAGTTAAAACGTTTCAAAATGTGTAGATCCTGTCTTTTCTTATTTTGTTGCACCCCGTTTGACTTTGTTTTAAACACACGATAAAAGTCGTCTGATCAGGGTGAGGTAAACCTGAAACCAGCCTGATTATTAAGGGCTTCCTTAAAACCTTAATTCTGAATGCATAAGATAACATGAACAATCCAGCATGTATCTACAAAGCATTTGGAGGGCAAATATATGAATAAGTAGCACTTTAGTTGTTGCCACTCATTGTGTACATGTGCAAACTAATCTCCATGCAGTGTATACATAGCAGCATTGGCTGATATACTGAGTGCTCTTATCTCAGTAAGCCCAGCGTGAACGAGAAGCAGCTGTGTTCTGTTAGCACATGACTGAAGACCACTAGCACCCCACATCCCTGCTAGACTGGACGTATTACAAGCAGACCGTGCTAGAACCTCTAAGCCTGGTCTGGACACTGCTAAAAATTTCATTTGTTTCATTTCTGTCCAGTGGTGGGGTCACACAACTCTCTGGTTGATGCATCAGAGTGGACCACATCCAGCTGTGGCCCCCAGACAAGCCCCCATCACCCCTAAAACCAAAAGCTCACCCTCTTGCCAGCGGCTGGCGTTCTGGCTCGCTGTTAATAAATGTGTCATTTCCTTTTCCTGTCGCCAAGAGGGGAAAAATTTGGGGATCTGGGTAAAGTTAATTGCTGCTCGTAAAGCAGAGAGTTTGAAATGTGCGCCATTACGACATGGATGTTGTAAAAAAGGCTGGCAGGGTAATGGCATTAAACATGCTTTGTTACACTAACACACCATCATTAAAGTGCACTCTCTCCACAGTGGCACTCTCCAGCGCCGGGCTTTGATTGACAGAGTGACAGTTTCACGAGCCACGAGCGAACGCGCTCACAATAGGCCACGTTAAACCAGACTGCTTAATCGCACGTTAACAAGCCACTTTAGTTCCTCCCCACTCTGTTGTTTGACATCAGTCTACACGCTGGACTCGTATGTCAAGAAATGCTCGTTCAAATAAGTATAAATATTAGGATTCGGATATGGTCTGTTTTCATCACCACTTGGATTATTTGAACAGAGCGCGTATCTCCTCGTGATATTTTGGCCCCGCGAATTGAGGGCAGGAAAGGAGTGTGTTTCTCTATGCACCCTCAAATTGCCCTCTCGAATTTAACATTGAGTTTCCAGCCCAAGAACCAAACACTGTGGTGCTCCTTCCAGTGTTAGCAGAAGAGACCAAAAATGTCAGTACTGGAAGCGATTTTGGTGAGGAAGTCTGAGACGGAGAAACAGAAAAAGCCTGCAGCCATCTGTGTAAAGTGTGGGCTGTATTGCAGTCGTTCGGCAAGTTATTTGCCATGGAAAAGGCCAGAAGGTTTCATTTACTATGCATTTTTTGCATACTTGCATTCTTATGCACGCTGATTACAGTTAATTCTGAAGTGGCTCCATGTCAGATTTTGGTCAGTGTGAATAGCAAACAGTTAGGACTTCAGTTAAATTAATGATATGGAGTTCTTGAGCATCTCCATTAGACTGAGAGCAATCACAGCAGCCTAAGGTCGTACCATAGATAAATTGAAAGAGACAGTGAGACAATGAACATTAAGTCCTCCCTACTTAGTGGTCGATGGTTAGGAGTTTTTCAATGGCTTCTAAAAATGTTTTATTTGGTCCGCACAATCCTAAATATGTGGTTTCATGTTTACAAAACCTGAAAGAAATACTGATACTTCTAAATCTGAGTGTATTTGGGCACATACCTTGTTTGTGTGTAGGCTAGTCCCATGGTCCCAACAAGCACCAACTTTCTTGGCTGTAGAGTTCTGGATCAGTGTTGTTGTCTATTCAGTCATTGTGACAGTAATGTTAACAGACAACGTTGAAATGTTGCCATTTGCAGGGGCAACGTGAATTAGCCTAGTGCGCCCCTACGCCTCATATCTATAACAAAAAAGAGTCTTATGGTATATATGAAATCCCACATGTCTGAACTTAAATGCTGTTATACTGATGTTTAAAGCCAAAGAACCACTCATGGAGAACCGGCACATAGCAATGAATCAATACTGTACAAATCGCTGGGAGGGATGTCATATGTCACAATCAGCAAAAGCTAACAAAGCACCTCTGAACGCTACACGATGTGTGCTGCTCTGTTCAAGGAATAAATGCAAAACAGAACAGAGCAACAGAGGCACATCACTGCAGTACATTGTTCTAAAAGTTCAGCACCAGACTGAACCCATTCTATTATTGTATATTGTACTGGGATTTTTTTATTACAGCGTGTTTTTGTATCTGTCTATAGTTGTGTTTACATGGACCCTAATAATCTGATCGAAAGTACTAGAAGCACAATCAGATAAAAAAGTAAACATGTCAATCGGAATGAATTGGCCAGATCTGATTGGCCAGATCTGACCTTTTCTAATCTGATCGAGAGGACAGAAACACTTCATGGGATTGAAAATGAAACTAGAAAGTTCTGCCCATGTTGTCAACGATAAGATGGCGAAGCAAAACTGAAATAGGTAAATGTTAAGTGTGCTTTTAACAATGAGAGAAGAAGCAATGGCAGGAGTGGCTGCTGGTATGCATATCTTGGAATGGCAGGAAACTTGTATTCGTATTTTTAAACATAAATCTGAGTTTAAACTTGTGTCATGTCAACCCGATTACTTTATTCAGCGTTCATGCAAAAACTGCATTCAGATTCATCAGTCTGATTGATTTCATTCCGATTGAAACAAACGTAAACATAGCTACTGTCAGTCTAATTGATATGATTAGCATTGCCTGGATGTCACTCTGGTGTCAGATTGGAAGAGAAATCACCACGTTTTCCTTCGTCCATCTTTGCATTTAGTTATTGGAGCTAATGATGTTGAGTATTCTGAAAACTTTTACTGGCACGAGTTTTCCTCCCCCACTCTCTCTGTTAGCCATTAGCCAGGAGTCCAGCAAACCTTCTACACCTTATTTAATTACCACGCTTACCAAGGTATAATTTAATTACAAAATGTGGTGTAATTGCTGATGAAAGCCCGTCCAAATGTGCGTCTCTTTTCTCCCCCCACTGCCCACTGTTAAGATCAATTGAGTTTTATAGGTCACCTGGGACATTAATTTTTTGGATGGCCGGCAATCATCCTTTTTAATGATACTTAGAAAAGGCCCTCTCAATTAGCCTGTCTGTCCGAACAAAGAGATCATTCAAAGCGTCTGGGAGAAGGGGAGCGCCAAGGAGACCCGAAAAAGCGGTGAAATTGTGAGAAAGGGGGAAGTGTCCAAAAAGGGTTAGTCAGGAAGGCTAAATGTTATAAAATGACACACTGACATTGTCTTTTATGCGTGTGCATCAAGTAACATCGTATTCATCCAGAGATGAGAAAGTAATGTGCTTCAGGTTATGCTCAATGTGCAGCTGTACAGACTTTATAACCAGTTTTTATGTGAAGCTTCTCTTTCCTTGACCTCCAACAATTTTACCAAGCCCCTAAAGGCCCGTCCATTCTGTTCTGAAATCATCTGGTTTCTATTAAGTTTGAACGGCTCACAAATATTTTGAATAAGCTGACAAACAAACAACAGAAAACTGTCAAGGTCTCCCAGTGATGAGGGAAAAGACAGGTAAAAGCCGTTATTATTCTTCTGTAGCCTTCAGGGGAGAAATGTGGAGTATTTTTGTCTTTTAATTTAAATTTGTTATATACATATTTACCTTGTAAAAGCGAGGTTTTGTTATCTTGGCAAATCAGAGCCAGTGTTGAGATCTTTTTTGAAACTGTGGAGACAAATTGGAAATTACTAGCATCTTTTCCCCCCTTAAAAGATGATTGTGAGAAGCGGGAAAATATTGCATTTGCTCTCATTTTAATCGTGTTACTCTCTATGAGAAACATTTAAGATATCAACGAGATATCAAAATCCATTCTCGTGGCTACAGCGCCAATTTTGAGAATTTTTCCAGTAACGGAAGGTTCTAGTTTTCCACTGCAGATGTAAGGGATTACATTATAAGAGCTGTCTCAGGATGAGAGATAACATTTCCTGCTTTGTTGTTTTTAGTAATCTCCTAGGGCAAGAAACTTCTATTTATTAGTCCCTCTAATGCCTGTTATAGTTTGGGGTGTGTTATGCTTGTTGTCTTTGGGTAATTCATCTATTAAGAGTGGGTGAGTCATTAAGACCTTCCTCCTCATCTGCTGGCCAAGCTGGAGGTCAGAGAAGAGCACTTTACCAGCGGTGTGTCAGAGAGAGACCCGGGGGAGGCCTGCTTTAACACATCCCAGAGCTGCTTGTCTACAGTCTTTACAGATACATGCACACATTCCTTCTCAAAGCCCAAGGCCTGCATCTACTCAAACAGTAAAAGGAATATAGGAAATGTGGTGCGAGAGAAGGGCAGAATTTTTTTTAGACGGGGCTGATTTTTTTTTACTGCTTGAATGAGCGAAGGGTCGCTGAGTTGGCTTAGCGCTTYAAGGACACTAACTCACTCGTCTCTCTCTCTCCATCTTTCTCTTTGTCCCCTGTGTGGCGCTGTGTGAGCGACAGCCCCAGAGGCCTGTGGGATATGTATGGAGTCAGTTGTTTGGAGCACAGGAGCTCTCTAGGTAGTCAGGAGACACAAACTGACATGTGACATGAGGTGACAGACCAGTACATTGCTCATACCAAGAGAGAGAAAAAATGTGAACAAGAGAGATAGAGTAGGATGTGACTGTTAGGAAAAATAAGAAGTGCAGAGATTGAGATTACCCATAGGGAAAAAAAATAATAAATGAGATCTCTTTATTATCTCAGTTGTGTCTCCTAGACAGCAATGATATTAAATTGAGAGGTAATTGAGTCTGAGGATTTTACTCCGGAGTAAAACATGTCATTAATCTTGTGTTTTCTCTAGAGTTTCAGAACACTGTGCTCAGATACACCAAATTCCACATTTAAGCGCCCATGATGTCGATATGATTTAAAACTTTAAATTCTCCTGAGGCTAAATTATCCGAGCTATCTTACCAGCATTTTTGTTTTTTTGCCTATTTATTCCTGTTGTGTGTCAACAATTGTTTGCCTCTGTTTTTATTTCTCCTAAGAAATGTTAATACAAACTATGATACAAAGTTGTTACCTCTGAAAAAAACTGAGATTAAATCCCCTAAACTATGAAAGCACAACATCCAAGCAATAGAATGTTTCTCTGAAACAGCAAAAAACAAAGCAGTAATCGCGTTGTGTAATGTGCTACCTCCAGCACTGGTGAAAACACTTTCATAAACAGAACTGTTCCTGGAACTGTTGTATCAAAAGATAGCATTTCACAGAAGAGTGCTCGTGTCTGAATCCGTAATGAAGGCGGTGTGTGAGAGAGCTCTGGAGGGCAGACAGGCTGGACGGCCACTGAAAAGCCCGTAGACAGAAGCTACAGCTCTGGTGCCACCAGCGGCTCCAGCATAAGAGGCCTCTCTGGCTAAACTACTGATAAGAAGCATTAAAATCAATGATTAGCGACTGGCGCCTACGCTAACTCAGCCCATGCTATTCATTTGGATCAAACATGGCCGCTTCCGACTCGGGAGTGTTTGTGCTTCTAATGTTTCACAGGCGATGTTCACCGCATCATTCATTGATGCTCTGCTAACAAACAGGGCTGCAAATAAACGCGAGACTCTGCCGCTGTGCTAGCATTCTCAGTATGCTTAGCTAGCTTCTCAGAGGACAAGTTCAACTAAGGATGTAGCTCTATAGTTAGTTACACTATAGGCCCAGGGAGTCTCATTGTCAAAATCATTCTACTGGACTGAATTTGGCATTGCCTGCTCACTATATTTAACCTCCTGGAAATGTTGTCATGAGTTCCTAAATCTCTAAAGCTGTCAGAGAGTACATGCAGGTGTAAAGGCAGAAACAAAGTGTAAAAGTCTGAGGAGAAAATCGTGAAAATATGTTGTTTGCCTTTATATTTCAGTAATGTGAATATAAAACAAAACCAAAACAATCCTACAAAATTTTAGTTTTAATAAAAGAATTACATGAAAAGATTAGAAGACATTTATTTTTGTAATATTTTTATACATGTTAATTTTGCAGTTATATGTTTTGTTGTATGGCTATGTTGTTAAAAGCCATTGACGCAAAACTGAGTCTTAAGTGCCACAGTGTTAAATGGATCAAAGCCTTTTCTAGTGCCCAAAATTGTCTCAACGATATACTGATTCACTACATAGGGAGCTAGGGAGCAGAATGAGAATCAGTCTGTGTTTTTCAATGAACGGGTTTCCTTCATGATTCTGTAGCAGTACAGAGAAGGAGCAAGGGTGAAAGGACGCATGGATGGATGGATGAAATGATAGAGAGGGAAGTCAATGAGAAGTGATAGCAAGATCTTCAGGGAACGGGCTGAAATATCTGCCATTTCTCCTCCTCAGCAGATACTGCAGCAGGGCTGTGGAATGACGCTCGTGGGAACCAGAACAGTTAATACATCACGAGTCAGAGCGCTACACTGTCTTTACTTTCTCTTTCATCTCCTCGCGATTTTTCTTATTTCTTGCTGTCTTTGCCGTCTAATTTCTATCGACTTGAAACATTCCACTGCTCAAAGGTTTATCTTTCATAACGAAACTGAAGTCAATTCTCATTTGTGTTACCTAATTTGTTTCAGATGTTTCTCTCTCATTGCTTAGATATAGAACGGGACATAAATGTGACAACTGTTGACGTACAGTAAAAATATTTATCTATACAATAGATAGATTTATGTAACAATGTATTGCGTTCCATAAAAATGAAAAATACAACATTATTAGATGCTTTATATAAGAATTAGTGCAATGTAACGTAACCCCAACACTGATTCTCATGCATTTTAAAAACACACTTTTGTGTGTTAAAAAAATGTTTTTTAACCGATTTTAACTAAAAAACTGATTCTCAAATGATTTTCATGCATTTTAGAAACTTAATAGCCCTCTTTTTTTACACCTGGTTATCTGAGGGTCATCTCAAGGATAAGTGTAACCCTGATGGAATCAAAGTCACACACTGTGAAGTGTGTGTGTGTGTGTGTGTGTGTGCGTATGTCACACAGTTTTTGGCCTGGCTGACCTCTAGCGAGAGCTTTGGCCCTCTTTTAGATCCACAGGGCCATTGGTTAACATCTTACTACTGGCATTAGCAACAGGAGGTCACAGGTCACTCTGTCCTGTTAGTGCTGCTGATCTTCTTTAAAGTGTCCAGAGCTGCTTCTGAGAGCTGATGGCATGAAGTCACTTATTAACTTCAAGCTGACATGACAAAATTGACAGGTGAGACTTTATATTAGGTTTTTTTAACTACTATGTGCTTACATTAGAAAAGTGTACCTATGCTGTTAAATTGTACTTAGATTTAAAGTTTGTGCATTTAATTACACTTTTGTCCCCAATTCACACCTATACCTACCCAGAACAATACTTACATGCACAATAAGTATGATGTATTGTGTGCTTTTTCTTACAGTATTTAAAGACACCCAATATAAAGTGAGACCCAAAAATGTCATATTTGTACATTGTAGTGCAAAATGTAGTGTAAAAAACACAATTTCTATGGATCACGACATATTTATTTAAATGACAATTTCATTAAACGGTGATCAAATAAAGCATTATATGAAGCGTAACTGGAAATATATTCAGAGATGCAGTTTAAATCAGTTGTAGCTTTTGCTTTCGACGAAGAAAAAGTGGATTTAGACAGTTGCCGTGATGCTGTATAGTGCCAGTAAAGTATCACAGATCGCCATAGTCGCCTGCATCTCCCACAGCCTAGAACACAAAACTGACCTGCAGGTTTTAATACTTGTGTTGGTGCCTTATTGTGTAACTTGTTTGCATGGTTCCTTTGCAAACAAC
The DNA here is from genome assembly GCA_036877575.1 of Botia almorhae. Classification (NCBI taxonomy): domain Eukaryota; kingdom Metazoa; phylum Chordata; class Actinopteri; order Cypriniformes; family Botiidae; genus Botia; species Botia almorhae. The sequence continues at coordinate 9,816 of JAZGTJ010017308.1, forward strand.
AACCAAGACAGGATGCACAAATTAATGGTGCTAATCAGTGGCTGATGTTTATTCTTACTGAATTCCCCCTACACTCTCTTTCACATGTACAAGAAACATGATACAGATGGTTACATACACGCACTTGCTTCTCTCAACACATCTATGTCACGGACAGAACGCAGACGTCTGGCTTCTGAAGTGGTGTTCCCTTTTATATGCAGCAGACGTGTTTGCTGTCACCAGCTGTATTTGTAAACTCTAATCCTCCAAAGCATGTGTGAGATGAAGTGTCTTATCAAGACCTGTAGGTGGCTGACAGTGTGAGGTTTTTGAGAGTGAGAGAGCATACTAAACAGCAAAATGGACATAGCAGTGTATGTGTGGATGTGAAGGATACTGCGTAGTCGTGTGTCGGTAAGTGTATTTGGCCAGCACACACTAGCTTCTCTAGCAGAACGGGCGGGGCTAAATTCTCCCATAAACATTCATGAGTTATTATTTGAATTTAATTGGCCACACCCTACAGGAACTTGAACTAGAGTTTGAATTAAAATCACCAGAATAAGAAAATGAGTTGCAATAGATTAAGAAATTCACCCTAGACAAATCATAAAAAGTTAATTTTGAATTATTATTGATTCCTTATAACCTTTGCTTATGTAATTAGACATTTAAATTATTTAAAATGTTTTTATACATGTCAATTACAAGTTTCTTGTAAAACAGAAAATAAAGAGCCTGTTATTTTATAAGATCAGATAACATTTTAAAGTTTGGCGTAAATTGGCAATTCTTGTTTATATAATGAAATGAATTAATTGCATATTATAGATTGCATATATATAAATTAGAACACATTTTAATAAGTGACATTTCAATCATTGATCATTAATGTCCTCTAAACGCATGACAACATTTTTGGTAAATTCATACTAAAAGGTTTTTAGAGGCTACACACTGTAGTTATATGAGTTTTTTTCTATTTCATTCTATTTTAATTATATTATTCTATGTACTGATTGCAACCCAGCTAACAGCACATTTAAATGTTAGGGCAGTCAGTCAGTCTTTTAGCACTGATCATTGCCGTTCCCCTTACAGTTACTCTGCCTGTCAAACAGCCCCAAAAGAAGGTGTTATTATGCGACAGCTAACGAAGCTTGTTGCCAAT
>JAZGTJ010017309.1:0-12131 GCA_036877575.1 Botia almorhae
AGCTGCGGCACAGAAACAGAGCAGTATTCATTATTGATGTACAGTAACATAGCTGCGGCACAGAAACAGAGCAGTATTCATTATTGATGTACAGTAACATAGCAAGCAGGATTTAATGATGTTTTGAAACACAACATTATATCTGGAGTGCATGTGTGTGACCTGTTTGAGGACGTCGGCTGCAGTCTGATACGAACAGTCAAAGATCACACAGAACTCTTTGCACTTCTTCATCTCTTTAAGCAGCGGTCGGGCGTCTTTACTTCCTGTCGGTAACTGACGGATTTTGATCTTGATGCTGTAGCGTGACGGAGCTTTGATCAGCTCTTGCAGACGAATCAGACCTTAAAATAATACATAAAAACATGACTCACATAAATACATTAACAGTTACTGTAAGTGTTTGGATACACATACAGTCCAATCAAATAATGTATGTCACTGTGAGAATTATACAATGAACACGGTGAAACTCATGCAATCACTGAAATTAACATGATGGGCTACACATTCATTTCAACAATCTCAAAACATCAAATGTAGAAGAATTAAGATATTTCTATATGTGTCTGAATCAAAGACCAAATGATCTGAGCTCTGCCATCTACATGAGTTTACATTGCTATCATCTTACTGTATACAGTTACTCATCTGTGTCTGTTAAGGTTTGAGGAGAAACATCTGAGGTTTGAGGAGAAACATCTTGAAAACATCTTTGAAACATAACTGAGAATGTTGAAGCTCCTGAGATCTCACAGTCGTCTCACCTGTGGCATCTTCATAAACTACAGTCACAGACTTCCACTTGTAGAACTGCACGATGTCCAGCACAGCCCGGCTGATAGAGGTGTAGTCTGGGTACAGGTTGATGTAGAAGCTGTCTTTGTTGTCCACAGATGGATGTTTCCAGCGAGTCTGGATGTGAGGAACCTCCAGAGCATTACAGATGGACTGGACCGCACTCACAGAGGAACTATGAGATGGTCCAAAAACTGCAGCCACGCCCAGAGCTAGCTGATCACAGGCTGCACACACATCCACGTAAGTACCCAAATTAAACCAAATTATATTCAGAAAACAATAGAGTTTTCAAACCTCTTCTGGAGGCCTCAAAGCTGTCAAACAGGTTGATTCTCTGAATGTCGTAGGTCAGGGTGGTGTTGGGCATTAACGTTCTGTTTCTGTTAATGTTGGTAACAGCAAATTTGAAGGCAAGTTCCTCTGCACTGATTGGTTCATTCTCAAGAGTCTCAAAGATGCCGCCTGCAGACACAGAGAAGACGACTGTCATAAACTCTGCTAGGCTATTTCAGGTCTTGCATGATGCAAGTGTTCAATTATAGAACGTTTGGTGTACAGCGTTACATTTCTCTGCCAGTCAAATCAAACTGTAAAAAGAATGACTTTTGTCCCCAAACAAGCAAGATAATAACGCTCCTTATATTCACACACACAGTTATGTTTGTCATCTCATGATCTAAGTAAATATTTCTGTTGTACTGTAAAATCCTATTTAAATCCTGACGTCTCTAATCCTTAAATGACCTTTAAATCAGATGATAACGACAGACAGAATATGACAAAACACAACAAGAACAAAATCTGCCATTACGCAAGTTAGACACCCAATGTCTGTATTCAACTGAATACAGTGTCTGAAACTGTTTTTATGAAAGCCATGAGGAAGCCATTACTGAACCACATACAGTGTGCTGACTAATGCTGTACCTGCTGTGCAGGGTGATTGAAGACAGACACAGAGGAATGAGAGTGTCTGTTAAATGCTCTGCTTTGACCTCTGAACTTACCAAAACTGAGCAGCACTTGATCTAAATAATTCTCTAAAACCAAGTAAGTTCTCAGGAGTTCTCAGAGACTTTTCTGTTTTGTTTTAACGTTGGAACATATTACAAGAAATCACATCTGTTCTTTCAGCCCAAATGTTTATAATTCAGAGCCAATCAGCTTTCAGTTGCCGATGGCCGCATGTGAGCACTGCCAAATCAATTTTAACAAGATTTTTTGAAACTATGATTGATATAAGAATAAAGAGCAGTGAGGTCTGATTGCAAATGACCTTTTTCTTCATTCTGTGTGGCACCTTCATTCTCACTCTGATCCTTGTGTGGGTGTCACACTCGGTCAGATTTGGCTCTTTAAACACCAGCAGTAATTACAGACCGTGGCAGGCAGCAGCTGCTGAGTCTGTACTGTTGAAATATTTCTCTCCCAGGACGAATAAAATTACAGAGTTAGAAGCTCAGTAATGACATTTTGCTGTGGCTGTACAAGCAGAATTACATACAGGTTGATATATAAAAGGCATAAAAATTAAATATGTGCTGAAGTTTTAGGTGTTGAAATGATTCCCATGGAATCAACGCCTCAAACACATTTCATGAGTTTATACAGCTTCATCATTCCTGCTTCTTCATGAGTGATTTTAAGATTCTATTTCATATATTTACTTAAACACCTGTGCATTTACTGTACAGATATGCTTAGTTGGGCAATATATATGAATAACATTAACATTCCTGCATACTGTATTATTCTTTACATCTATAAAACTAGTAAAGAATTTCAATATTGCAGTTTACCTATTACAATATATTTTAAATGGCCTAGAAAACTAGAAACTTACACACACACTCACACGCGCTCTCTCACACGCGCTCACACACACACACACACTCACACATTCACACACACTCACACGTTCACACACACTCACACGTTTACACACACATCACTTTTAACAAGATATCCATTAAACTACATTCATCCAACAGTCATGTGATGGTTGTTTATCTCTGCCATTTGCTGACCCACTGATTCTTGATAAAACAGTTTTTGCATCAATGAAGTTTACATCTGTTAAACATATGATTAGATATATTGATCTACATTTTGGTGCCATGTCCTACATCTTCATTTATGGCAAGAGCCAAAAATAAAGCCACTTAAAATTAGAGAAATGATTTAAAAATCTTAAGAGTTTTTTGGCAGTGTTGAGAAATAACAATTTATAAAACTGAACTACTCACCAGAACATGTGTAGCATACTGTTGAATTTTAAACTGCAAAAACTGCAATTTGACATTTGTTCTTATAGGACAAAGAAGTAATAGGAGTGAATGACTGAAAACATACAGCTCGGGAATCAAGCAGGAACCAGAAAACACACTAAATGCTTCTAACAGCCTCATGTTGATGAGATTTACAGTGAGGACACAGCTGAGGAGTGTGTTTCTTTGCAGAACTGTTCCACTATTCTGTTTTGCTGTCATCATTCTTAAAAGTTTGTTATTCTCTCCTAAAGGTTTTATGTTAGTGTCGGTTTAATGAGTAAAGATTTTCTTCCTGTAATGATGAATTTTCTGTTCAAACAGGAAGTTGTTCTAGGACATAATAAAAGTACTTTTAAATAACAGCGGGCTTGTGGGTAATGAGATGCATGAGGGCATCAGTCAAATGACTTTAACAAATGACCAAATTTACTGTGAGGTAGAATATATTTGAATTGATTTAGGCTTGAACTATCTTTAAATTTTAACCACTCAGAATGTAAAAATCTGTTTTTTAATTGTGCTAGAGCTTCTGTCTGATCTCCTTTAAATTTGGGTCACATTCTTGAAAGTGTTCCAAAGAAAAGTGATAAATCTGTTGCTGTGTGATTTAAAGAGCAGATGACACACAGACCTCATTACAATGTGAGAGCAGACAGATCTCAGAACAGAGATGCAGTTGTTAACTTCATTCATTCAACATCTCACCATCACACGCCACTAAACACAGACACAGTGTGTGTGTGTGTGTGTGTGTGTGAGAGAGAGAGAGAGAGAGAGTGAGAGAGAGAGAGAGAGAGACTGGTGTTTTTGAAGGTCTCTGTGATCTGATTTGATGATCTGCTCTACATGAGCTCTGCTGAAAACATTTGGTGTAAAACTGTAAATTGTTTCAAGTGCGAAGGCTAAATTATGAGATATCCCATTTTCTAATTCATTTTTTGGTTCCTTGTTTAAATCAGATGTGAAAACTGAACAGTGTTTAGACCTGGACAAGAAGATGCTTTGTTTTCATGTTTCACTTCTGGTTCTGTTTTAAAGTTCACTCTGAAGTGAAATATCAATCTGATGACAGACATCACACAGCGTGGAGTTTGTTTCACTTTACAAAATGTAGTTTATACTTTCCTCCATTTTTAGAGCACTATGTTTCTAATTCTCAGCTATAAAGAGATGTTAAAAGTGTCACAGTGAAGGTAAGATACATCTGAGGAATAAACCTCTCAGTGGTTTCTTCTAAGATGGAAGTATCTGAACTGAAACAGACAGCATCTTTAAACACTGTCAGTTACTAGTGCCCATCACAGAACATGTCCTCAGTGGTGCTTTGACGAGGGTGTTCTGGATGTCCGGGTGTCTTTTCTCACTCTGTGTGTGTCTCTGAGCAGAAAGCAGATTAGTGCTTCTGCTTCTTTAATATGCTTAAGGGAAGAATTTCCCAGTATTCCCCAGCTGCAGGAATGGGTTTCTAGCCCAGAGAAAACTGAAGCAACTAACTGAAACATGTACCATATGAAAAAGGATTACATTTGACCTGAGACCAGTAGAAATGATACACAAATGATATTATTATAGAATCATCCCACAAACCTCAACAACAACGGTTAAATAACGTTACTGTACTGTTATAATCACAGTATGTCCAGGTTTACATGTAAAGTATACATGTGTATTCGGAATACTGTTCTAATTGATTTCTGATGTTTATATCAATAGATTCAGTGAAAATAAAAATATTTAAATCATTGTTGAAGTTATGTGATTTTAAACTAGAATATAAAAACTAAAAACTTTAGTTAAGTAAGAGTTTGCGCATATGTTACTAATAAGTACCATATTAGTAAAATATAAACCATTTTCTCTACATGATTTCTCTTCAGCTTTCACATGATCAGGAGTTATTAGCATTCGCACTCTTATGACATTATTGGTCAGTCACAAGATTTCATAACTATAGCACGTTACCTCAGTGTCAGTGTTCAATAAGCTCAACAACAGATCACTAGAAATCTGGAGATTAACCTTTGCATTTCAGCACATCTACCCCAGCTCATCTGCCCCACCTTAGAACATCAGCACATCTGCCCCACCTTAGAACCCTAGCACACCCACACCAGAATATCTACCCACTTTATAACCCCATCATATCTACCCTTCTCTCCTCTTTATCGTAAGACAACAGAAGTGACAAATAAGGATTGGATGATGGAATGAACTGGAAAACCATCACTGCAAACAGAATCTCACATAGATTTCAATTTCACACAGAGACCAAAAACATGAATCCATTATTAGCATTTCTCTAATGATTACCGAGTTGATATGAAACATCATATACACCTTTTGAATTAATCCAGCAAGATGCAATACTGGAACATGAGGACTCGTGTTTATATATCTCAACTGAATACAGTGGTCCTATAAAAACGTTTACGTCACTTTTCTGAACCATTTTTGTGTTCTTTTAAAACTGGTGCCAGGATGTATGCAGCCATTTCCAGCTGTACACCAAACTTACTTTGTTTGAAAAGTGTGCTTGTGGTGTCTTTAAAATAAACGCTACTCCGTTACAGATTTGATCTGATGAAAAACATGTAAAGTGTCTTTTTAAGAATGTATTTTTGGGCCCACTGGATACGGCTGAAACAGACAAAAAATGCTAAACAATTATTTTAGAAATATTAGTTCACATTTTGGGGCGCACAGCAGCAGAGACACGACCCAGTAAATCTGCATAAAGTGTTCAACACTCACCGATTCTCAGGACCTGCTGTGCGCTCAGACTCAGCTCTGTCAGTACACACAGCAGTAGGAAACAAACAGCTCTCTTCTTCGCCATGGTGCACCTGCACGAGGATCTTTCAATATCCTTCTGTTCATTCGCCAGTATTGTGTCCATACAGCAACAAATTCCATCAGAGCAGCATCTTTTCACTCACTCGTACCGGTCAAACGTCCCAAATCTCAAATCCATACGTGCTGACCGGGCAACACTTTCCAAAATAAGTCAACGTGAATGTGCACCCCATCGCCTGAGATTTCAGGTCATAGCTGTACTGATGGGAACCGGACGCGCAGGAACGAGCCCGGAGCGAGCGGTCTCTCATCCGTGCGCGCTCTCAATTGAGGACACAGTCGAGTCTCTGATCCGCGAACATGGATCCGTTGTGAAGATTAACTTCAGATCTGCCAGCAGCGGACCTCAACAACGTCTTTGCTTTTTGGTACACCGAGGAAATGATTTAATCTTGCGCTGAAGCTTTGATGGAAACGCGCATGTAATCTGCCCAGCGCTGCGAGCAGATTACACACCCGTTTATCTGTCGCTATTTATGATTGCAAAAAAACGCGAAGACACGTTATTCCACTGGCTTAACTCACTTACAATGTGTATTTGAAGTGTTTGTTTGTGCTCTTTAAAAACACACCCAACCTGTAAACGTTTTAACGGTACAAAAGGCTCTTTGGATAATAAATGAATACTAAAAACACTATTGTACATTAAAAACTGCTTCTCACGTAGGTCATCAGATTGAAATAGTTTCGTTTCCATTGCGCTTCAGTAATTCAGATCTGGATCTGGTTTAGGAGGTACATGAATGCTCCTGGTGTTCTGAAGATTTGGAGACAGTGGGTTTATAGGGCATTAGAGGGATTACAGAGAAATGATCCGGATCACGGATCGTTTAGAGAGGTGCTTACAGTTCCCCCGCAGTAAACAACCGCAGATAATGCGTGTGACTGACACTAGTGAAATATTTGACATTGTGTTTTAGACTAGAGGTGTTAAAGCGGTTTAAATAAACCGAGTTATGTTTTTTTTGTTTGCGGTTTAAATAAAACAAACTGAGTTATGTGTGAAACGCTTTATATTGTAACACAGCGGAGAAATGTCTATAAAATTTTTATTATAAGTCTATAGTTACAAAAAGAGTTAAAGAAAATTATAAACTCTCAGGCCAAACTACATACTCCGTCATCTCGTGGTTAATCATTATAGTACATAATTAATCTAGTCAAAGACTAGTTATAATTGGTAAAACATCTTACAGAAAACTGGAGATCCGCAATACAAAACGTGCATGAAGGTACAGTACAGCATTTCAAAGAGAGAACCACGAGCTATTAAAATAACATTCTCACAATATTTTGTTTTCTGCAGGCCAAACTCACATCAGTTCTTATCTGCCACTGTGGCAAACAGCGTCCCAACAGATAAAACCCGTCTGATGTGATTCACTGTTTGCTGCCCCAGTGTGAAATGAAGGTTGTTTATAGATGCTGAAATTTTTGCACAGAAATCAGATACGACAGCACTGAGCATCAGTGAACCGTCTGAGCTGCACTTCAGAGTAGTTGTACCCTATCCCAAAAGTTCTGTGGGATAACCCGTCGTGTGTTACTCAAGAGCTGCAGGGATTACTGGTGCAGTGTGAAGTGGGGAAAGTTCATCAGTTACTGCCTGTTTCAGGGTAAATATTGCATTACTTCATGAGCTCTGAGGTGCTGTTTTATCATGGCTGTGCACTAAAGCGCTCATTCACTCATCAAACAGAAGCGTGACGGTGAAGCTGTTATGGACGCACTTGTAGAGCCGTGATATAACAATTACTGTAACTGTATTAGTTTATTGTATTAAATGTACAACAAAAGTATTGTAACAGAAGTATAATTAATATATATAGTTTAATATATAAATGTTATATTGTTTTAACATATATAATGTTTCACAACCCTCAGACACAATTAAAAAACAATTAACACGCCATTAAATGAGTCAAATATTTGCATTAAATTAAATTAACTGTTAACTATCTGTCCTGTCATATATTCGAGCCATTCGCGTTTCATCTGCGTTCTCACAGTATTTAAACAATCACCGTGTGAAAACCCTCATTTAAATGATGATGCTTCAACACTAGAGGGAGCCACTGTGTCACTCCAATTACACGTGAAGCGTCTTCACACCAGAAACATCGTGTCAAGTTATTGTCTGACTTTCCGAATACTTTTCGGGTTTAAATGGTTTCAGTATTCAAGGAAATAATGTATATAATCAACAATTCAGGGCTTATTTTTCCTGCCAGGCTTTGCTTTGTTTGATGAACAAACGTTGCAACAGATTATTTGATTCATTTACAGTAAACAGTTTTAGTAATATTGCACTTGATGCATAAACAACTATTATAATATAAATAAGACAATAGCTGTCTCACATTACACAGAGCTGTCCTGTCTATCAGACGCTGAAGGGCAGGAAGACGGCAGCACTGAACTGAGCCAAAGAGAACCTGCCTGTAACCCTCAGAAAACATTCCTCTCAACCATACAGATGAACAGAAATACAGTTACAACTAGAACAAACCGTTTTCAATTACATTGTACATTTAAAAAAAGGGAATTTCAAATATCTTCACCTGAGGGATATATCAGCTGTTCAAATCACCAAAAATTTACCAAAAATATTAAACACATCTATTTCAGTCAGCTTTCAAATAATACAAAATACCCCAAACTTTACCACAGCCTGAGGTAAGAGCTGTACTTTACAGTGACTCATACGACACAATAAAAATCTTTCAAATAATTCATCCCTACTGTTATTTACAGTCACAGTTCTTAGATTCTGCTACTTACAAAATACCCAAGAGCATTTAAAATCTGTCAAAAAGAAATATGAAATGAATTAAGAGTGAAATATATATAATATAAACAGAAATGTTTCAAAAATATTTTTCAGGGTTTTTGTCTTGTGTACGATGTCCATCTTGTCCTTCTGTTTTGCTTTCACACACACACACACACACACACACACACACACACTCTCTCAGAGGTAAGCGATGGTGCTGCGGGCTGATGGATGTCTGGAGGGCTGCATGAAGAACTGCTCTCTGGATGGATGATAAGACAGCTGTCCAGAAGGCTGCAGAAATGATGGTGGACCAGACGGGTGATTGTACCCCGACTGCGGGTGAGGGTAAAAGGTCACAGGTTGGGGCTGATAGGCCACATATGGGGCGGAGTGTCTTTTATGTATATACCTCTGGTCAGGGCCCTCATCTATGGGGCCAGTACAGCAAGTAAATATACATCCACCAGCGAACAGGAAGGCAGACGAGACCCAGCCGATGTAAAGGGCCTCCCCCAGCTCCCTGCGCTGGGCGTCGATGAGTAAGGGGTTATAGAAGTCCTGGATGATCACATGACCAGTCCAGGGCACAGGGATGATGCAGCAGAGGCAGCCCACAAGAATCATGCTTCCAGCCACGATGAGCACCATGCGTTTGGCTCTGTCATTGCTTTGGATGCAAGCCGTGCATCTCATTCCTGCAATGGCGATCAATAAACCCAGTCCGGTCAGAGTCACAGAGCAGCACATGAGCCCACGGGCGACACTGTATGCTAATGTTGGCCTGCCGGTAGCAGTTCATCCACAAGCCCTCGTACTGTGTCTCCATGACGATCATTTCTACTGTGCACATCAACTATATCAAAGTATATGCTGTTTGCGTTATGGACATGAAAGATATTTCAGGATTCAGAATTTATAAGCAATCAAACTTTTGATTCTATGATTAAATGGGTAAAAAGAACGGTGAGATTAGGGATGTGAGGGCCAGTCTATAGACAGCGTTTCAGAGACTGTGGACGGGTTTATTTGCCTGTAAGCAGCCAGCTAACACCACACAGAAATCCCTGGTAACTCCCACCCACAGTACTCTAGAAATAGAGGCGATATTTGCACAGTCAAGCATCACTCATTTCAGAAAATGTAAAAATCTAGTTGTATATTCATCCATGAAGGCTTATAGCAATGGGCCTATTTCCTATGCCAACAGAACAGAAACACACATGATCATTCTGAAACAAAGAAAAATGTTCTGAAAGCAGCTCAACTGCTTCCATGAGTGCCAACTACACACACCTGCGAATTAAACTCAATCAGATTCAGTCAAAGTCAGGAAGAAAATATTTATAGACTGAGAATCCTTGTGTTGATTTTAGACCAGGAACTAGCCACAGTTCATCATATATGTATCATATTCATGTTTATTTGATCTTTTTCATAGGAATTTCTCTTTTGAGGGGGCTTTTATTTTGAAAGGTGATGTTGGTGTGATGCTGGTGACTCTGGTACTGTTCAGAATCCGGTGATCAGCTGCGATCATGCCGACTGTCGGTGTGAAGAGAGATCTGCTGTTTCAGGCTCTGGGACAAACATACAGTACGTGTTATTTCAACATCACTGCTTTAGAACGGAGCACAACCAAGAGGTTGTTTGTGTTTAGGAAAATGATGGAGGTAAAAGCCCATAAATATGTTTCACACTGTAACTCAGTTATTTTACTCTCTTCTATGGCAACATTGATGTGACTCAAGATGAATTTATATGATATGTGTTTATATTGAGTCAGTGTGTCGCAGCGATTGCATCAGATTCATATTATTAAATGATCGGAATTAATTAAATTAAAGATTTCGCCCTATATTTAAACTGTGTTTCCTGTCTGCTACTAATTGAATGCGTGTTCATTTTAAAACCATCGTGGGATTGAAAACATGTTGATGACATCATCAGACGCTTTATACTTTAATATAATATTTACTTTCATTTTTCTAGCTGATGAAGAGTTTGATGAACTGTGTTTCGAGTTTGGACTCGAGCTCGACGAGATAGTAAGTCACATAAAATAATTGTATTTTATAATATTAGAAGTGACACGCCTTTTCTATAGCCCCCGTTTGCATAATAGTAAATGTATTTTATCTATATTATGCCTATACAATTGTATAAACAATTTAAAAAACATTTACGATGTTTTTACAATAAACGTGTTTTAGGCTATATTATTGACATAATTATTTTACTGTAGCCTGTCTTCTGCTAATTTTTGTGCATTACTGTTATGTTTGTATGTCTAGACTTCAGAGAAGGACATCATCAGCAGAGAACAAGGCGATCAGAAAGCGGAGGGGGCATCTGATGTTGTTCTGTATAAGATCGATGTGCCAGCCAACAGATATGATCTGCTGTGTCTGGAGGGTCTTGTCAGGGGTCTGCAGGTCTTCAAGGCGAAGTAAGAGCTCGTGCTAAAAGCTGCCTTGTGGTTTATAGATGATGTATATATTAAGTGAAGCGGATGTGATGTGTGTATGTGTGTGTTTAGAATGGAAGCTCCACGATACAGGCATGTGAGTCCAGCAGACGGTGGAGAGACTCAGCGTCTTGTCATCACTGAAGAGGTGATGGTTTTATATTTCCCTGCATTTATTCATCTGATGGTACAATACAGCAAGAAACCTTCAGCTGCAGTGAAGCATGGAGACAGATCGCATGCACTTTCGGAGTCTGACGTCATGTTCTTCTCGTGTTCATGTAGACTGCGTCTGTGAGGCCGCACGCCGTAGCAGCTGTACTGCGCAACATCACGTTCACTCAAGAACGCTACGAGAGCTTTATAGAGCTGCAGGAAAAACTGCACCAGAACATCTGCAGGTGTGTAAGCATGTGCGCAAGCATGCGCGCAAGCATGTGCGCACTCGGTTCTATTATGAGAACTTTCTGCTGTTTGTATTTTATTTTTCCGCAAGTTCACGTAATCACTGTTCTCCTGTCTCTTCAGGAAAAGAACTTTGGTTGCCATAGGAACACATGACCTGGACACCATCACTGGTCCATTCACTTACACAGCCAAAGCACCAGAAGATATCCGCTTCAAACCGCTCAATCAGAGTCAAGAGCACACCGCTTCTGAACTCATGAGTCTCTATAAGGTGAGCGCTGATTGGCTGCCATTTGTAGATAGGCTCCTATTGGACTATGGAAACATTCCACATTGATAAATGAATTCTGATTGGCCACACAAACTGTCCTCTTGACAGTTCTTGATTTATTTCAGACTGACAGTCATTTGAGACACTATCTGCACATCATAGAGAATGAACCTCTCTATCCCATCATATACGACAGCAGGGGAATCGTTCTGTCAATGCCTCCCATTATCAACGGTGAGTCACACACACACACACACACACACAGACACACACACATTCATACACACA
>JAZGTJ010017311.1:0-12131 GCA_036877575.1 Botia almorhae
GTTTTTACACTAGTGGGCGGGGCTTGTTTCTCAGGGTGACTGATTGACAGGTGGAGCACTCTTTTGAATGTTTTCTTTTAATGTAACCTCTTGTGTAGCGCAGTATGTCACATATTGAAGAAAGGATGAGAGTTTTACCTCTGGCTCTCATCCTGGCTTTACCTCTTTGCTCTCTCATCTCTCATGTGTTGACAAAGATGACTGAGAAAGGGATGCTAAAGGGTGGAGGGGTTGTCAGGAAGATTTCTCTCTCTCTCGTTCTTTCTCTCTCTATCTGTCTCTATTTCTCCTCCTGGAGATCAGAGATCAGTGGAAGTATCTGAGGGCTGGTGCAGAGGTGAGGAATCCTTCTGGCTCATTCCACAGCTTTCACTTGCTGTCATTTGTTTGTCACTATTTTTGTTGTGTGGATCTCTGAACTCTGTAAGATAACACCACACAAGCATTTCTAAAAGCCGGCTCTGATCTGCAGGGTCGGGCATCTTTTAGTATTGACTCCCTTTCAGTTCAAAGGTTTGAATTAGAATTGGTCCATTATGATTTACAAACGACAAAATGCTTTTATTACCTATTGAAATGGTGTGAATATCGTTCCGACATTTTATTTCCCTGAATTGAAATTCAAAGGACAATATCCTGTTATATCCAGTATATCTGTATCCTGTTTGCTTTCCCTGGCAAGTTAAGGAATTAAATTGGAACTTATGAGCCTCAGTCCAAGAGAAGTTCATTAGGTAGCTCAGCAGGTCACAGCTGGATCCAGATGTTTGTTTGTGTGTGTGTATGTGTGTGTGTGTGTGTGTGTGTATGTGTGTGTGTGTGTGTGTGCTTGTTTTTCTACCACTGTGGGGACAGGCCAGCAGTCCCCACAAGGGAAACTGATTATGAAACATACTAAATTATGCTTTTTTAAATGCGAAAAAGCAGAAATGTTTCTGTGGGGGTTAGGTTTAGGGATAGAGTGAGGGTTAGGGGATAGAATATACAGTTTGTACAGTATAAAAGTCATGTCTATGGAAAGTCCCCATAAGGCATTCAAAATAAGTGTGTGTGTTCTGTGTAAACACAGCCAACCAATACTCATATTTTGGATATTTATGTAACACAAACATTTTTGCACATGCAGTATTATACATGCACCTGCATGGCCTCATGCATAATTAGCTCTCTCTTTCTCTTTCTCTCTCTCTCTCTCTCTCTCCACTTTTCTCCTTTTCCTTTGTCTCTAAAAATACACATATAAACATGTGCCTTGCCAAAACCACTCAGCTCCTTAACACATTATGTGGCCAGATTAAACCATTAATAAAAGTTAATTATAACAACTATGCCAAAAACAATCAGTAATTGTAGGCTGCCGTATATGAATGATATGTTATGTACATGTTGTTCATTACTGTACAGTACAACACTTGTACTGTATATACATACATTATAATGTAGTGTGACCAAATCTAGTTGATGCCACTCTTTCTGTACTTTTATATTCTGATGCTGTTTTATAACAAAAATAATAAAAAAGGTTTTAAAAATCAGTTTCTAAGTTTTTACAGACAAGAATCGTTAAAATAAGTGCGTTATTTTCTGTATAAAACTCCACACTAAATAAAAAATTAGATTGTGAAGGACAGTCCAGTAAAATACACCATATTAAAACAGTAATAGAATTATTGCACACAAAAATCATATTAGTCATATTAACATGTCCGTACTGTGAAGTAAATTCGAAGAGGTCAGTGCTTTGAAATAAATGTATCACGAGGTAGAATCTGTTACGTTTGCAAGACACTGTACAGTAAATACATGTGCTCTCGTTCAGTATGCGAGTTGCCGGAGGGGGATTGGTCGACATCTGCTCCGTCTCGCTGTGCAGATCATATGATGTGAAGTCGTCTTCTATATGCCGTCTGTCACTGTAAAATAAGGACGGATTGTTGGCACTTTCACTGCAATGTAAGTATATCATGTCACAGCTCTACTCGTTTACTTCCATCACACTGTCCTCTACTGTACCTTGTTTCCCTCCCGCCTCTGACCAATCAGATTTGAGCGTGACATCTCAGATGTGGCACAGAAAGCGTCTGAAGGGATGGAGACCGAAAATGACATGGTACCAAGCATAGATGTTTGACATGTCATTGTTGGGACACATTCAGAAGATTTGAAATATATAGCAAAAAGTCGTGTAGACCAGGTAGTTCCGATCCTCAAATCTGATTGGACGAGGGGTGTTCCAAAGTGATGATACATCACACGCTGTACTGTTTGGTATAACTCTACCACAATAACCCTAGAAACGATGGTAAAGCAAAGGTATTGATTTCTCTCTCTGTCAATCTCTCACACTGGTCCTCCCGCCTTTGTTACTCTGTTAACTTTTGAATTTTGAATTTTTGGCCTAAGACAGTAGTTACACGCAGAATTAATATTTAAGAACAGAATTATATTTTGGGTGACTGTATCTTTAAGAGCAAAGCGCAGAAGTGGAGGGCAGCCATGTGAATTCTCAATACTAGATTAAAGCCGGATTACAGAGATTACAGCCGCTTCAGATTAGAGTACTCTGGATTATCTCACTCCCCTCGCCTCTTGCTACCAAACTTCACATACAAAATATCATTTGCATTCATAGGACCTCCTTTTCCTACTTCCAAAAACTCGGATCTTTCATCTCCCAAGAAACGACAAATTCACTTTTTTGTACAGACATGATATTAAAACAAGGCTCCCAAAATTCAGGGCATGGAATAGAAGTAGATTCATTATTTAGTGTTGCTCAGGAAAGTTATACAATTCCTCATTCGATTAATCCCGGATTTAATTCAATCTGGAGTTTCCTGAAATAGCCCTGGTACTGAACCTGCTGTTTGAGTTTTTAATCACTGCAACACCTGGCAAGGCATAGGCACCCTATCCTATCACCATCCGGGCGACTGCTCTGCCAGCCCACGCAGCTTCAGCTGTGCCCGGCATCATTATCATTGTGTCAGACGCGCAGACAGAATGCACAATCCAACAGCTGGCTGAGTGCAAGCATGCATTACTGTACCATTTGCGCAACAGAGCTGTGTTAAATGCATATAGAAGCAATTCTGCATTGCTTACTGCGTGGCTGTATGTGTTTCGATCTTAAATAATCATTTGTGTATGAATGGCATAATGTCATAAACTATTCAAAACACAGAAACCATCCGTGTCTGACGACATTGTGCTAGTTTGTGGGTGTATTTTTGGATAACATGAAATATTTTAGTAGCATGTCATTAGCTGCCCGGTTGATCGCTCATACAGTAAAATTCCGCAGACAACAGCTATTCAGATTGTCGCTAAGATTGTATTATTTTCGTGTTATGGTAAAATACGACCACAGATAGTGTAATTGGCATGTATAGATGTATATTTTAAATGTGCTGTAAGTGGACTTGAATAAAAATATCTGCATGAATGCATAAATGTTAATCACATGTACATTTCATTTACATTTCATTTGCAGGGTCATGTCATTTTCAACTGTACCAAGCTGTGTGTGTGCGTGTGTGCACAGACACATACAGTTTATATAATTCAAGCAAAGTATAAACACGACAGGCGGTTTTGTGGATGCATATTGGATATTTGTTAGTTAAACGAATCTTTAGGATCATAATTGATTCTACATGTCAAAAATTAAAAGCACATAGAATTTGTTTATATTAAACAAATGTAATATGTTTATTTCAATACCATTTCTTTAAAACACACGTTGTGTCCATGTACTAATCTCTGTTTTACATAGATTGCTATTTTATATTTAGAACAACGCTAGCGTTACCGCTCGCACGCTAATCGAATGTCCCGTATCAAGCGTTGCCGAGATTTTTCATGTGTCTCGTTCACTAGCCCAGATGAAAGACAGTCGGAAAAGGTGGCTGACAGGTTTTTTTTCTTTTTTTGACAGGAAGCTGGTTTGGTTGTGGAACTGACAGCGTCTGGAACCCATGCTGCTCTAATGGCTATTGACGCCTCTAATTACGGTACCGGTGACATGGCAACACAATCCGTCTTCCTCTACATTTACCGCAATTAGCCCCAGCATTCGTCTGCTGCGGCGGGGGGCTCGCTGCTCGCCGGCCACGAGCGCTCCGTATGGGAGCTGTCGCGCACTCCTAACATACACGCGCACGCTAGCAATCACTCAGCTATCAGACACTTTTCAGCAGATTTGCTGCCCGTGTAGGAGACGGGGTTAGGGCCTAATGATGGAGGTGTCACGTGGAGAAAACGTTCTGCGGGAGAACAGATTGATATTTGCTGATGAACTTCTGTGGAGTGTCTGGATGTTTTGACAACAGCGGGTTTCTCTGTCTCTCTCTTTGTCGGTATGTTTCAGGCAATAATAATGGGTTTATTTTTGTCGGCTGCTTCTGCGATAAGCGCGTGAAAAAATAGAAAAATGAGAGATTACTCATGTAAATAATCGTCATGTCAGTCTAAACGAGAGGCATAATTAATCCAGGACAAATCAAAGGATAGAAAAGATGCAAAGATGAAAAATGTTATGCGTACGGTTTAGCATACTGTACGTTAAAGCTGCAATCCATAACTTTTCTGGGATAAAAACGAACACAAATCGGTTACTAAGCAAGTACATGACAGCTCAGTGTTTAACAAGATGTCCTTCCACAGCTGTAATTTTACAACAATGATTTAAAATGTGAGCTGTCAGTTTCTGGTTTCTGATGTCAATTTGGCTTCATTTAACTTCAACATACATAAACGTATTTAAAATAACCTGCAGTTTTATGTTTCAAACAGAGATGGCGGAAGAGAGGCCACAGTTATGGATTGCAGCTTTAAATTTGGTCTGTGATGCCATTTCTTAAGCATTATTTTAGTAATTATTGGTTTACATAATTAAAATTGAACCAAATTTTGATATATTATAGAATTTCCCTGTAGTGTAAATACAGTCAGTTGAACGACTTCACGTTACATAAAAGTGAGGGAAATGAAATAGGAGAAAAGGAGGCAAATATGACACAAGAGACCCTCCTCGTTCCTTTAATCTGTGTGTGCTCCTCTCCATTCAAATATCCTACCTTGGACATCTCTTTTTTACTCACTGTCTGGAGCCCTAATTCTCTCTCTCTCCTCATCTCCCTCTTTCATGCTTTGATGCAGTCTGAGGATACTTGAGAACAAGGGAAATGCACATTAAAAGACAGCGAGTGTGTATTTGTGTGCTTGTGTGTGTGTGTGTGTGTGTAGGCCACCGAACCTCAGGAGGCATTTTCATTGAATCTTAAGCTCCAACTCAGTAGGTCAGCCTCTATCACACTGGCCGCTCTGGGATATCCCAGCATGCCTTTCACCTTACCTCAAACCCATAGCCACAACCTGCCCTTGTTCCTCTGCAGAGACAAGAGCACCAGAGAGAGAGAGAGGAAAAACACAATGGTAAGGTAACAATAGCCTTGAAATGAACAGCTTAAGGGCTTAGGCAGCATTAGAAACAGCACATTTTCAACCCATAAAACTCCACAGCACCCTTCTTACAGAACTCCAGCCTCCCATCCCGGAACAAAAGGGGCTGTTGACATGTTTATTTATTCATGGCCTTTTGCAGCATGAATTCATCACACTGAAGGACAGGAAATCAACAGAGGGACCTCAAGTAGAAGACCTTGCAGAAGATCTAAGCTGTGAAACACTTGACAAATAAGCTTTTAACTTCCTCCGGTCGGCTGTACAGCATTTAGATGGTCCTGTTCGAAGAGTAAAAGAATACCTGGAGAGAGCCATACTTTAGCTTCCTATTCATCTCAATGGCAGTTGCTTGGCTGGTGCGTACAGCCCCTGAAGCACATGATCCTGTTACCTTAACTTATGGGTGGAAACCAGCTCTGGAACTTTCGATTTCTGAACTGTTGTAAATGGCATGTGACTAGTTATTCTCGTGGAGAAACGATGTCATGACGATGCTGATTGGCTGATGGCGCCACGAGGTCACACAGACAGTTCGAAGCCCCGCGCTAGCGACTTTCCTAGGTTATGGTGTCAAAGGGAGCAGACTGGGAGAAATATTTTCCTTTTTAAGACTTATACTGTAATGTAGTGAAATATTGGAACACTGATATGTTGATTGCAAAAAAAAAACTGTATCACATCTCATTTTGACTGGCCATCAATAGATAAACAGGCTCTTGGCCAGCATAAGGCTTGTATTACAACACTGACTAAAATTAACAGTAACTAGCCAATCCATGACCACAAGGTCCTGCAGCTCTTTCACAGTTCTTGCTTTATGTTCCACTTTTACAGTTTTATCTAAGGCGAGAGAGCGACACCGGAAGACTAATGAGATAAAGGGAGCAAAGACGCAGAGAAATATTTGGAAATATTCCAAATGCTCCTCAAAGATCCGAGGAAGTCTCAGAAGATGCTCAGGGTTCATGGAGAAGTCAAGGGAGACAGAAGACAAAAGAGCCAATAGCGAGGTGGACGGAACAGTCTCTGTTTATACAGGCGGAACACATCTCTTTTCACAAAGGGCTTACGGATTGTTTAAGTCTGCCTTTTTATTTTCCCTGTTCTTTCTCTCTTTTTAAAGAACAATATGCCTCGTATCCTCTTCCTCCTCTCAGGAGAGCTCTGGACCAATGGGAGGATTACAACAAAACTTCTAGTTTCTAAAGACGAGACCGAAGTTCTGTCCTTTCTCTCAGCCGTAGCTGCATAAATGGACACTTGTGTACTGAATTAGGAGATTATAATAGAGGCTTTGATGTTTACCTGCCTGAGTAAATAAACACGTTCTGTGAAAGATTGAACAGTGAGTCGTTCAGTGAGCGCTTGTTCCTGTAGCTCAACTGGTATAGCGTTGCGTTAGCAGCGCAAAGGTTGTGGGTTCGATTTCCATGGAACGCATGTATTAATGAAATGTATACCGTGTGTGCAATGTAAGTTGCTTTGGATAAAATCATCTGCCAAATGCGTTAATGTACATTTTTGTAAATAGGCCGCTATTAAAATCGGCCTGAAATGATCAGGAAGCTTGTTACAAAATACCTACAACCACTAAAGCTGGCATTCTTTGTTAATGGTTCTGAATGTTACGGTACGTTTTCATAGTACTACACACTCCTATCTCAAAGTATCCAATAAAGTTTGATTTGCATAGCAGTTTTTTGAATATAAATGTAATATGTAACATGATGAAAAATGTCACACATTTATAGGTCACTGACTGCCCTCAACATGGGAGCAGAATTCGGAGGTTGTGGCTCTGTTAAACAGGGTCTTTTGTCTGTTCAGCCCCGTGGCTGTAACTGAGCCTGTGTTCTGCTCTCCTGTCAGCCGCTCTGTAATCCCATGGATGAGTGGGACTGCTGGAACAGAGGGAGCTGCCGAGCGCGGAGAGACCGTGCTTTGCAAATTGACGCGCAGACAGACTAATCCCGCCTCGCTGACAAATTGGACTTTTGTGTGACCAATGTTCTGTGTCTGTCTGTGTGTGTGTGTGTGAGTGAGAGAGAAAGAGGCAGTGAGTGCAGATTTGTGTCAATTATGTGAGTTGTCACCAGATTCAACTGCATGACGTTTTAAATCCATAAAGAAATTTCACATGAATATGACACAATTGTCATTTGCAACTTCTGTTAATTAATATATATGTTAGTGGATTCATATATTCAGCGTCAAAAAGGGGGGAGGGGCTAGATTTTTTCCATTGTGATTTGATTGGTTTGTGAAGGTCAGGTGGCAGTTGAACTGTTTAATTTTCAAGCCTCTAGCATTACCAAAGCGAATTGAAATCTATTTGTTTAACTTCCAGTTAACAATTTTTTTTGTTTGTAAAAATGTTTCCTCAATGTTTCTATTAAGTTACAAAAATGTTAAAAATAATATTTAAAAACGTTCTAAGAACATTCAAAGCATCCAGTTTGGCATTGCATTAACATTATTGCTTGGTTATAAGAACATTATTGAAACATTTAACTAGCGACTTAAATATGACATGATATATAACTTTATAGTTATATAAGTTTATAACTTTATATAAGTTCTAGTAGCATTACATTTGTGATAACTTTACAGAACGTTAGCCAACATTCCGGGAACGTTCTCTGTTAGCTGTGTTGCTGGAAAATTATGTTTCAAGGGGAGAAGTGTTTAAAGCTTACAAAGTCTGTTTCTACTAACAAACATGAATTATGAGAGTAGAGAAGACAGTTGTTGACAGTTTTTTCCGGTGCTGGACTGAGTTATGGAGCAGCGAGTCTTTGATCTCCATATGCTACTGATCATTGCTGGTTTTACAGTCAGTGCTTACAGCGCATCTCCTGTGCACATCTCCTGGAGGCATATGTTCTTCCAGGTAATGCTTCATGCAGAATTACAGAGCTGTATACGGAATGCTGTGCCAGTGGCTTAATTATGACTGAAATAAAACAGCATAACATTTATTATACGATACAAAAATCACAGCGTAACAATGCGGTTGAATGTTTATTCTGTCTTTCTCCATCCTAAAGCCCTAAATCTCACTCTTCTTTCCTTCCGCTTGTACATCATTTTCCCAGAGTCTTTCTGAAGTATTGAAATGCCACGAGACTGTTCCATTTCTGTCAGCTGTGGACATGGATCAGTGGCTTTGTGTTCTCCCATCGCCACAAAGAGGAATAAACAAGGCTGAAGTGAGTTGTGGAGAATGACAGACAGGAGAATCTCGTACACCAGATTCGAGCCCAAATGTAAGATGCGTCATTAGTGGAAGATTTTACGCCCTCAATATGCGTTTCTGTGTCTACGTGTCTGTCATGAAAGCATATATTTACATGTGTTTATTACGATCGGAGTGACAGTTTCCTTAGATTCCTCCTCTCGTTGACTAGAAATTGTCATGACAGTGCTTGTCGTTGATGCTGATTTGTGCATTTGGATTTCAGCTAATCAAATGTCTGAATGACAAAAACAGCTTCTGTGTGTGTGTGTGTGTTTCAGAATGTGATTGTATGTTTGTGTGTGTTTCAGAATGTGATTGTGTGCGTGTGTGTTTCAGAATGTAATTGTGTGTGTGTGTGTGTACTTATTTGACATATTTGTACCCAAATGTCAGCAATACCTGTCAAATATAAGCAAAACCTCTTTTTGGGGACATTGTTATTTGTATGTATAAGTTATGTATTTTTAATTGTAAAAATAGAAAGTGTAACGCTTTCTGTTAGGTTTAGAGTGTTGGTTAGGGTCAGGCTATATTGTTTATATCTAGCTGTGTATAAAAACAATAGAAGTCTATGGAATATCCCTATTTAGATAGATAAGTAAATGTGTGTGTGTGTGTGTGTGTGTGTGTGAGAGAGAACTGTTGATTTTTTAGTTTAAATGTGCTGTGTGTGTTTGTGTGTGTGTTTGTGTGTGTTTGTGTGTGTGTGTGTGTGTTGGGGGAAGAAACTATCTTCATTAGCAGTGACGCAGCTAATTAGTGTAACACAATGCTAAATCACAGAGGAGATTCTGGTTAATAAACACTGATCAATCTAAGTTCTAAACTGGTCCTGGATCAGACGTTTGGAATCATTACTGCGCTGCAAAAATCACTAATATTATGCTTAATTAGTATTTTTTGTCAAGATATCCAAACGTCCTTAAAACAAGATTAATATACTTGAGAAAAGAAATAAGATAATATGACTTGTTTATTGAAGGATACATGAATTAGGTTCTTTTTTATTAATCCATTAATATTTTTAAGCAACAGACTTGCTAATTTTTAAAATTACATTTATACTTAAAATAAGAAATAATTCCCCAATAAACTAAGAAAAATAAACTTAAATCAGGATATATTTACTTAGATGAAATAAATTTATCTTGCTTAAAAGCATTGTGATATTTTCCTGGAAAAGAAATGCATTCATTAAGAACATGTTATATATTACAATATATTAGTGTAAATAGTTTCATGCTAAACTCAGATTTTGCGTTTATTAAAAGCTGAGCTAATTTTAGAGGTTTATACTTTCACATGAAGATAATGATCCAAGTACAAAATTGTCACGTTACCATTAATTGAAAAGCACTCGTGGTATCTGTATGGTGTATGTAATGCATATGTACATGTCACACCCACACACGATCCTCAGCCAATGAGGTGCTTATTAGTCCCAGACCATTAACATCACATCCTCTTAACATTCATTGTATTTGACTGGTAACTCAGTGTATCTTAATGTCCACTGACAAGTTGGATATTTATGAGCTCTGTCAGCATTACCTTCACTAGCTGGACTTCTGATTAGGATGATGCTTCTAAATGATTTTTTCTTTAGGATTTTATATTTAAATTCAATGTTTTATTATAAGAAAAAGTTGTGATTTGATTCACATCCAATTTAGACAGTTAAACTGTTTTTTCCAACCGGATTGTGGACACTTTAACATGCCATAATTTGGGAAAAAAGCAAAACAAAAATGTACTTTCAGTAAAAAATCATTTAAATATCAAAAGTATCATTTGAAAGTATTATTATTTGTATTCAAATTCTGTTTGGCCTGGGCATGACACATGACTCTACTTCCATACTTCCAAATCCATACTTTATACCGATCTCAGATTTGGCCTTTCTGTGCTGGACTGAATCTCCGTTTACCCTGTAGGGCTTGGGATTTATCCAGCTCCAGCCAGACTTCTAAAATAAAGATGTGATCTGACTGCCCCTTCCCTCAGGCTCTGGATTCTCTCTGCACTAAACTGAACTTACTGCTGCTGTGGAAAAGATTGGAAACAAAGTGGGAACATTTTACTGGGCAGTGAATGTGTTTTTATCAGGTCCTCACCAACAATTCCATCTTTAAAGATTTGGTTGTCATGGAGATGTTCTTAACTGTGAACTAGATTGTTGTTATTGTTTGGCGTGTTCTTTGGCGTTGGTATTGTTGAAGAAAATGGCATGTAGTTCTTTTGTTCTGTCTTCTCACCCTGATAGGAGACACAAGCTGTTAGTCCAATGTCACGTTTGTTTACAGAGATATGTTTTATTGCTCAGAGGTTGCTCTTTCATAGCTCAGGGTGAGACTTTATTGAGTGTCATATCTCAGATGTTTCTCCTACAATGTTACGAGGTAAATAAGACACAATTGTGTCATGCACATTTGTTATACAGCAAATGTTCACAACAAAGCTTAATAATATTAATAATTTAGGATTTTGAGAATTGGATAAAAGAGTTTAAAGTATCATATTGAAGTGTGTGACTCTTGATTGTATTTGGTGTCTAAACAAATCTGAGCACCATCTGAGACATTGTTGAGATCTTATCTAAAGCTCTGCAGGAGACACTTGAGATTACTTGGTCTCCATTCGCTCTCCGTCTGTACTCACTGCTTCTCTAGGAGAATTACAAATATTAAAACATTGAAAATCGTTTGACTTTCAGAGTTTTGATTGCAGACTGTTTTTAAACTGGTCTCAGGTTTGTCCAGACACTGAGGCTCTTCAGATGAGAAATATCTGATTTTAGGAGAACTCAGAGAAACAATGAATTGTTGAATGTTAAGAGGTTTATTTTCCAGTGGGTTTACTCCAGGAAATCAATCACAAGACATCAGCATATTGAAAAGTAAGCTGTGGTGTTTTGGAACCTAATGGTTTAACCATCACGGTTTTCTGTAAGCATTCGGTCAGAGTGGATTACAGTAAGCTGAGCTTTTTTCTACTTCTCAGAGCAATTTCAAAGACTCTTAAAGAACAGAGCCAAAGAAAGAGTTTAGAGGGGACGGTACAGGCAAAGTTTGCAGATATCCCGTCGGGACGTATCTGTGGGGCTGGTAATACCCTCTTCGCAATGTGCCGCAGACCACATGGTGAGCGAGAGAGAACAAGATGTATAAAAAAATAAAATACGGGAGAAGCCATTGATTAAATGCTGTAAAGTGAAAGTAATTCTCTGAGCCCTGGGACCACACCACACTCTCTCCATTATTCATAGAGCTGTATTCTCTTCCTCCCTCTCTCTCTCTGACTCTCTGCCTCCCTCCCTCTATCTCTATTATTAAAGTGCTGTTACTTTTTGCAGAGCATTAAATCATATTCATAAGACAAATTAAAGAGGTGATGCATAACTTCTGCCTCTCTGCCGCCATCTCTGTTT
>JAZGTJ010017312.1:0-12130 GCA_036877575.1 Botia almorhae
CCCGGGCCGGGTTCACTTGTAACCCCCGGGCCAGGTTCAGTCGCAACCCCCAGGGCCTTGTTGCACTGTCACCACAATTTACATTCACTTATCATGTGCATTTACACTTCAACAGCTGGTTTAGTGTGACACACTGAACTTTGTTGCAAGTTTCTTACTGTTGAGGAAATTTAGAAATGTTAAGTTAAAATATCAGATCCAGTGATGATATCAGATCCTCAATCATCTCATTCATGTGTCACATTCTCACAGTGTCATGACTCTGACATGACCGGCAGAGAGAGACGCTTCTGTCTGAGAGACTACAGCTCTAATCTACAACACCAACACTAAACCACACACACAGAGAGAGAGAGAAAGAGAGAGAGACAAGTACACATTATTGTACTCAGCCTAGCTGCCATTGCTTAGGCAATACAAATGTACAGTATTAGACTTTTCTGACAGCATTAAGACACTACACACTTGACCACAAAAAGTAACTAACAGGTGTCCAACAGAGTATAAATTAATTCCTAAAATATCATGAGAAAGATTGTGTGAAATAAAGAGGTTTAACATTTATAAATGTTAAATAAAAACTGACTGATTGGTCGAGACTAAACGTCACCTCACATTTCACATGCTGCTGATGTCACAAACATTCATCTCGCGTTTCATACGCAACACTGTAAAAACATTGAGCTTTCAGCGGTGACGTCATGTAGCAGCTGTAATGATCACGTAAAACATTCTTTCACTTCTGCACTTTGACGCAGTTTTACCTGACGCGCCGCGTCGCGCGCCGCGTCGCCCGCCTCCGCCGCCCAGCTCGCGCAGACGTTCGTCCTCCTCCTCCGCCGCTCGCGCCTCCGCCATACCGAAACAAACACGGTTTATTTACCGACTAAAACACCGCGACGGACGCCATTTCCTGCTGGCGGAACGAATGAAGGTTTGAGTCAGTTTGAGGTTTTTGATGTGAGTTTGTGTTCGGAGAATCTAGAGGAACTTCAGGAGGAACTGGAGGAACTTCAGGAGGATGAGATGAAGATCCAGCAGGAGGATCCGCGTCTGCTGTCAACAGGAAGTTCATGTGTCCGAGTGAAAGAAAAGAGGGAGGTGCTAAAATCACGCAAACAAACAATAATACACCTAAATGACTTTATTTTACAAAGCAGAGAGAAACAAATCCGCATCGTTTGTTTTATTGATTGTATTCACATTGTTTAAACTGTCAGCGAGCCTAAACTGTAGCGTGAAGTCTCAGACTTTCAGCCTTTGTTTATAATTTTTCATTATTAGAGAAACCATAACAGGATATAAGTGTATTTGATCAATATCTTCCTTTGGAAAATAATTCGTTTTAACTGTAATGTTTGTCTTATAAAACATGCACTGGAGAAGACAGATGTACAGTTATTAAAGGCTCTTTATTAATGAGGGTTTGACTGATGTTAAGCTGTTTGCTTCACCTCGGGTGGACGTTAATAAATGGGGACACGTTTAATCGATGTTTTATGGATGTTATTGGAAGTGTTTGGCAGGTTGCTGGAGATCAGCAGCGAGCGGCCGCGAGGTGTCGCTGTTCATCGCAATACATTTATTTTCTTGAAAGTGTTACAATGTGACAGTGAGAAACGAGTGATGTGTGTAAACAACAATACAGTTGTTCAGTATATTAAACCCTGCGTGAGATGTTTCATCACAGAAGCGCGCAGAGACACAGAGAAACCAGGATGAGTTTTATCACTGTGTGATCAGCTGTCATTATACACTTTAATCACACACACTCACTCGCGGGCTGTAATCGTGCAGTAATCCCTCTGCGTGTGTCGTCTGGCAGTGTTTCTCTACACATACATGCTGATATTTTATTCTGTGCATGTGCATAACGCATGTGCAGCACACGCACGATGGATCTACACAAGATTTCGGCTTACGTCGAGAAGTTACGTCCAGAAACCAGCAACAACTGCTACAAATAAACTGGTAAGTTACCGCTAAAGAGAAGCTCTGTAGTAATGATGGCGGGAAATATATCGCGTGTATTACGGACTGCGTGAATAACTTACCCTGTGGATTAACATATTTCCCTAACTAACCAATGAATAAATAAAACAAGTCACAGCGCGAACACATTAAGTTTCGTGTTTGTTTATCGCTGGTTAAGGAGTTTAGAGTCTGTTACCTGTGCTGACCAGTTAATCTTCACTACTCTTATCAGTTATTATCAATAGCGACAAAACAAAGTTTGAAATCGAAAAAAGTGTTTGGAACAACATGATCTGTTCCAATAATGTTTGTTTTTTGACATGTGACATATATTGAATGTCACGACACAATAAATTATATTTCAGCGTCTTCACAATAAACAGAAGAAAGATTGCAGGTGAAATCACAGTGCAGTTCTGTACCAGTGATGATTATAACATGTACCAGCACTGCTGTGATCCTGAGATTAGTGCAGGTCACAGATGGTGGAGTGAATCTCTCTCTCTTTTTGTGTCAGACCTTACCAGCAGGACTACACAGACCATCGGCCATTTTAACCAGTCCAGCATTGCAGGTAGACACCCACAACTTTGATCACTCTGTTGGTAAATCTTTTTCTTTCTCAATTTAATATAAAGTATTGTACTGTCATGATTGTGTGTTACATACAATATTACCAAAGTGTTATACATACAAAAATCTGCTATTGATAAGACATGTACAGTTTCACAATCTTAACAGACAGTAGTGGGTGTAGTAGTGTCTCTCTGTCTGTGTTTTTCAGATACTGCTCCTGCTATCATGGCCGTGTCGAGGTAAGAATGTTGTGGAATGCTGGGAATGCTGAGAAAGGGCCTCCACCCTGTAGCTCATCCCTGTAGGGTGGAGCCCGAATTCTTCTCCTGCTCCAGTTAAAATGACAAACAGAACAAAAGACCTCCTCATTACAATAACAGTTCAACTCAATCTTTTACCTAAACAGTTTCATATTTCAGTTTCATCTGTCTGAAGAACATTTCTTCAATCACTGCAGGTTCTCTGTGCTGAGATGTGTTTTCAGTGGCCATGGGAACAAGAGCTACACCCATCTGATGTTCATGATGGTGTAGCCCCGCCCACTTCAGCAGGATGTTAGTCTCCTCTAATCATGGCCGAGCTTTGAGCTTGAGGGGTGTGGACCCAGAAACATGCATGATTGTCTTCAGAAATCACTGGACACAGGTGATACATTCATCGTATGTGTGCTTATCTTCTAGTGTCCATCCACCTGATCTGAACCCTAATAGCTTTCATTTAACATGCAGTATGAGAAAGATTGAAGTCAGATTTAAAGCTGTAACTTTTGTTTTTCTATTGCCATCTCTGTCTAAACCATAAACCATTGCAAGTTCTTTTTCATTTATTATGTTGAAGTCAAACTGATGTTTGATCGTACCCAATATTGACCTGATCAGTTTATCAGTTCTAATAAACTCTGTCTGTGAGACAGGTTTTGCGGATCTTGGAGAAACATGACCTGGGTCGTGGTGGTGCTGGTCTGTTAGGAGCTGGAGGCGGCCTGCGGTTTGGCCCGATCCCTGGGGATGAGGCCAGTGCAGTGCAGAACTATGTGGAGCACATGCTCTTCCTTCTTATGGAGGAAGAGTGCGGACAGGGCGGGGCCATGGGGCCCATCCTGGAGTTTGTGGTGTTGGAGAATGTGATGGAGAAGCTCTTTCTGTGGAGTCTCCGCCGAGAGTTCACAGAAGACATGAAGCTGGAGCAGCTGCGCATGTACAGTATGCTAGTGGCTCAAGCCAGGCAACCTCTTCTGCACCACAAACCCATCCTGAAACCTTTGATGATGCTTCTATCTGCCTGCTCCAGTTCCTCCATCATGGGGCCCTCCTGCGCTGTGGGGCTCACTGCCGCGAGCAAAGGCAGCTCCGCGACGAGGCTCACCTGCCCCGTGGGGCCCGTTCCATCCAGTGCAGGCAGCTCTGCAGTGGAGGTGGAGCTTGTGTCTCTGCTTCATCAGCTGAGCTGCGTGCTGGTGAAAGATGCCTCTGTACTGGAGCTCTTCTTCCACAGCAGTCAGGATCACGGAGCGGCCAACTTCCTGTTGTTTTCTCTTCTCATTCCATTCATCCACCGTGGTGGGGCAGTGGGGGAGCAGGCCAGAGATGCCCTCACTCTCATCATGAGCCTGTCATCTCAGAACCACCTGGTGGCCAGACACATTGCAGAAAACACCTACTTCTGCCCGGTGAGATTTTAGTGTTTGCTTAGGATTAGGGTTGAAGGTAGGGTAGGCAAATGTGAAGGGCCCTTCTTCAGAGCGCTCTCCAAAGCCACATCTCCTCCAACACATCAACACATAGTTTGACAAACAAGCAGGACATTCAACTATTGCGGGAATTGGATGAACATTTGATGGTTCTGCGCCTTCCACAGAAGATATATATTTATAGAATCATATTTAGACCGCTTGAGTTTACAAAGAATGTTTCTAGAAAAAACAAACTGCCTACCCCGCCTTTAAGTGTTTAAGTGCAAGGTGTTGTGAGCAGTTGTCAGGGTGTTGCTATGTCATTGCGGAAGTGGTTGGATTGTTATTTAGCCTGTTGTTGTGCAGTTGCTAGGGTGCTTGTTTATTGGCTCTAGTCAAATGAAGTCACCCCCACGTCTCTGATATTCTGATCTGTACTGTAGGTTAGACTCAGGTAACTCCTGTGTAAGTCTATTGGATATTTTTTGCCTGTCTTATTGTCTGCCACATGACAGTCTGACTGTATAATTATTCAGCTGTGGAATGTGGAATAACTCACAGATTCAGGCTGTAGATATTCAGTGTGATGATCAGTAGTTGACTGGCCTCTGTGGGGCTCAAACGTGGTATGTTTTTGTAAGAGAAATGAATTCTCTGTAGACTTCAGATAAGGGGACATTCTGTAATAGATTGTGTGCTGTTTATTTGTGAGACATGTGATGCATTTGATCTCATGAAGAGATTAGTTGTTATTAGGAGGAGGAGCTACTTACCATAACAGTTGATCAGAACACGGAGAGACTTTATTTTGAAAGTTTGTGTTCAGGAACACAGAAGAAACTTATTTAATATTCAGAGATTCATTAGAATTTCCATATCTGATCAAACGTAACAACATCAGACAGACAATAAATTAAATGTGCTGTTATTACACACTTGAATTAGAATGATTGTATATAAACATAGTTAAACATGACAGTAAGGGAGAATCTGATAATAGTTACTGTTTCTTTTGATGTAACCGCTGTGTGCGTTTGACCTTCTCTCTCTCTCTCTCTCTCTCTCTCTCTCTCTCTCTCGTGTTAATCTGTAGTAGATTATAATCCCAGTCACAGGCTTTCTGTGGCCTGAACTGTGTGTGTATGTGTGTGTGTGTGTGTGTGTGTGTGGAGTGGTTTTCTGATGGATTATGGGTACTGTGTACAGCTTTGACCCAAATAAAACCCAAATGTGCACACACACACATGCCCCTGAATACTGAAAAAAGCGTTACATCAAAAACAAACGAGCACCATACAGATATGTAATAAAATGTTCATGTGTGTTTATTGAATATGCTTACAATAACGTTGTATTACTGTAATATACTATATATATAAATGTGTATGGTATATCTGTGTGTTTGTAGGTGTTGGCCACTGGTCTGAGTGGTCTATATTCAGGTTTACCAGCTAAACTCGAGGTTTACAGTGATGGCTGGTTCTGCCTGGAGAGAAATGACTGGCTACAGGTTCCAGAACTCTTTCAGTTCCTCAATTCACTGACCTTCTGCAGCACTGTGTGCAAGGTGACACACATACACCACAGATACACACACTCACACACACTCGTGTCACACACACACATCAAAAACACACATTATTTGTTCTGAATTATGAATCATTCAGGATTCTGTGGTGATTTCAGACAGTAAATGAGTGTAGATTCATTAGTCACACACACACTGTGTTTATCTGCAGGTTGCTCATCCGTCTATCAGAGATCAGCTGCTGGGTTACATCTATAATGGCTTTCTGGTGCCTGTCATAGCACCAGCTCTACACAAGGTAAAGTGTAATGAAGTGTTTTTATGTGGATCTTTTCCACAGTGATCTGTGACTGATTCATCCGTCTGCTCTGATTGGTTTGTGGAAACACTGTATATTGGACAGTTGACTCTGGAGGAAGTGATGACAACAACAGCGTATTTGGAACTCTTCCTGCGGAGTATATGTGACCCAGCCCTCCTCCAGACCTTCCTCATCTTCATCCTCAGACATCGTCATGACAGCGTCAACATTCTGGACACACTCATCAGCAGAATCAACACACCATTTCAGGTGAGTGCACACACGTCATCAGTCTGTATGTGCAAACAGTGTGTGTGTTTGTGTGTGCCAACAGTGTGTGTGTTTACAGTATGTGTATGTGTGTACAGTATGTGTGTGTGAACATTGTGTGTGTGCGTGTGGGGTACGGTACAGTGTGTGTGTGTGTGTGGTGTGTGACTCTGCTCTGTGTTACAGTTGGGTACAGTTTCTCTGGCTCTGTTCCGCACTCTGATTGGTCTGTACTGTGAGGATGTCATGCTGCAGTTAATTCTCAGGTATTTGAAGGTATCTTTCACTTCCTGTTGGTTCCTGTAGAATTTATTAAATCCTAATGTTAAGTATAAAGTAAATTCTCAGTGTCAATTCTTCCACAATTCAATTTTTCTTTTTTAATTTTTTTAATGTCTCAGCATTATGTGACTTGACTGAAATTATTCATATAAAGACTAACACAGTTATAGGTTGTATAACTGTTATACACAGTTATAGGTTATGTATTTTTTCTTCAAAAATTACAACTTTGTTTCCAAACTCATTTTAGTTTTTGTTAAAGTAACATCTATAACTCATGTCAGACGATTCATTTTCACTAACAATAAAGCAAACAAACATTTATCCATCTATTCTTAAAGTGACTGTAAATCTGATTGTCTGATGTGTGTGGTCTGCAGATATCTGATTCCCTGCTCTCATCTGCTGCACGGTGAGAGAGTCAGACTGAGAGAGACAGACTTTTACTCTATCACTGCGTCTGCACTGCTCTCTCTCACCCCCACCTGCTTCATCATTGAACCATCACAGCCCCCCAAACCCGACTATATCCTCTGGTCAAAGGTCACGGATGGCCTGCTGAGGGGGAACATGGGTAATGGAGTTTAATTACAGATGTTCAGGTCAGATGATGTTGTTAGCACACGTTGATGACATCAGCCAGTTCATTGATCGATTACACCAGTTAAAAGGTTTCTAGTCCGGTCTTGAATTGAATTGTTGATGATTTCACCTGTAACTCTCTGCAGGAGTGGAAGACCTGTTCTCATGTGGAGATGGTGTTGGATGTTCTCGTATAACTGCTTCAGAGCCCTTGATGAACAAGAACTACCTCCAGTATCTGTTTGATGCCCGCAGGGTGGTCTGCACCAGTGTACAGGCCTGTCGCGTTTGGTCGGCCCCATACGACGGGCTCCACCCCTCACCTGATGAGTGGAAAGAGAAGGATGATGAGGAGAAAGATGGTGAAGAGTATGTTTTTGTCTCTACACCGCCTGCTGAGACTCCCCACCCCCCCTCCGACACCAGCTCCACCTGTGACCGGGAGCGCGTTGAGCTGGAGTGGGATGATAGTTACGAAACTACGCCAGACGAGAACAACAGCCAGATAATTTCTGAAGGTTCAGAAGTTCCAGATCATCCTCTTGAGCCGCCAAAACACATCCAGGAAATGCGTAGAAGCGCCATCATGCTGGTCAAAGGATCGTACATCGAGGAGTCCGACTTCCAGGATGATGTGTTGGTTTATAATCTAATCGCACAAAAAGACATGCAAGACAACTGGAACTACACAGATGACCTGCACAAACAAACCAACAATAACTATACACACAACAACGCAACACACTGCGGCAACTCAACAAACCAGAATCAAGTCAAACACACACAGACAAACACACACAAATCTGAACCCTCAGTGTGCGTTCGGTCCACAGCCGTTCAGAACACACACAGTTCTGAAGAATACACACAGGAAGTGAAAGATGATGCTTCCCAGCTGGACAACAACTGTAATGTCACTGAGCAACATCAGAGCAAACCCACCTCAGCAGAAGATAAGGGCCATGACTTTATCTCCCAGTGCCTGGAGCTCTTTCGCCTTCTGAGTGGAGATGAGGAAGCCATCATGGATGATGAAGAAGATCACCTCCAAAGGCTGCAGGTTCTGCTGCATGGAGAGGAGGAGGAACTGGACCTCAGAGTCTTCTGTGATAAAGATGAAGGTGAAGATAATCCAGATGAAGACCCGGTCAAACCTGATTGCAGAAGAGAAAGGTCCCCATTTACAGGTGAGTCTGCTCTGAGATTCAGGCAGATGACATCTCACCATCTTTCTTTCTACACTTGGAAAAGTGTCGTTCTAAACGTGTCGGACTTTTGTTCTTCTGTGGAACTCAAGAGCAGGTGTTTTCATGTATATGATCTACAGTAACTCTCTCAAACTCCAAAAAAACAAAACAGCACGTAAATGTACCATAGAAGGTCTTGAGGTCTTGATTTGAGTTATTATTTGATAAGGGTCTTCACATTACCTTAGGTTGGCCATCAGTGATGTTCAATAGTAATGACTGTGTGATGGTGATGTGTTTACATGTGGAAGCACACATGAGATCTGAGCTATTCCTGTAGATCATTGTAATAACATTTAAACAGGTCATTACCATAATAAACCTCTAACGGTGATGGAAATATACATCAAATACTCAAATCCAGTGTGACACCAGTATGAAGCTGCTCTGGTTCCACAGGGCCATTCATTAGTGTTCTCCTGTCTCGCCTGGAGAGCATGTTGGAGAACTCCATTGAGGTGAACCTTCTGCTCACTGGGATTTTAGCCCAGCTGGCATCTTACCCACAACCTCTACTGCGAGGATTCCTTCTGAACACAAGACCTGTGTTTCACCCTAGTGTACGGACACTTTACCAGGTACACACAAACACAGTCACACACACACTCTCACACACACACACTTCACCAGCGCTAGAACGCTGGAGGTGGAAGTGAACGCTTAAGAGACTTGTCATCTGGGTTTTACTAGTCTACACATGCTTCATACTGCTTTAAGTTTGTGGTTGTAAGGTGACACAATGTGGAAAAGTTCAAGGGGTATGAACACTTTTGCAAGACACTGTACATGACAGCAGATTTCACTCCTCAGCTGTAACTAGCTAGTGTGTGTGTGTGTTCAGGTGCTGCTGTCAGTGGGTTGTCAGATTAAACGATACACAGAATCCAGACCAGATTTCCCAGAGCTGATCCGTGAAGCTGCCCAATACCTGCTGTTCAAAGACCAGATTCTAACGGAACAAGGTGTGTGTGTGTGTTAGCCATGTATTTTGGACAAATGTGTACCCAAAAGTTTGCAAAACCTGACAAATCTGAGCACAAAAACTTTCTTTTGTGCATGTTCTTATTTGTAAAAACGCTGTAAAAATATAGTAAAGAAAGTTCTTTTCAAATGGTAAATATGCAGAATGCAGAAAGTTTTCTGTTAGGGTTAGAGTGTGGTTGTGTTGTTTATAACTAGCTGTGAATAAAAACAATAGCAGTCTATGGAATGTCCCTATTTAGATGGATAAATAAATGTGTGTGTGTTCATACAGTATGTTGTTCACTAATGTCTGCCCTTATAATTTTAATACATTGCAAAATCACACTGTTTCTGATTTTCCACTATATTTGAAACATTCTGCATCTACACATGATTAATGACAAACTGGTGTGTCCTGTCCTCTGTCTGTCAGAGAGAGACGTCCATCTGAATGACGCCGGCTGGTTTCTGAACGGACACATCCTAGGTCGTCCCCGGAAAGCTGTTCCTCCATGTCCCAGAATCCCTGCTCACATGCACAACAGAGTGTTTGCTGTGATTCTGTTTGCTGAGTTTCTGAAGGAGCTGGCCGCCATCGCACAGGAGCATTCCATTGTACCAGAGAACATGTCAGAGTGAAGCGTCCAGCACACAGAAACAATCAGGCAAACGTCTCTGTACCTTCTCCTGTGTGTCACTGACTGACATTCATACATCTGACACCAGGACAATACTGGCAACATTCAATTTACACATCAAATGAATCAATTCAAGAATACTGATCCAAGATCAGACTGCTGATTCATACATGTTTATGTCTTTTGTACTATTATTGATATTTAAACACATTTTTATATAGCTGTCATTTATGTTCATGTTCTTGTGAAGGAAGCCTGTGTTTAACTCAAAGCTTCTGAACGTTTCACACTCAGTGTGTGTGTTTGTGTGTCTGTGTGTGTGTCTATGTGTGTGTGTGTGTGTGTCTGTGTGTGTGTGTGTCTGTGTGTGTGTGTGTCTGTGTGTGTGTCTGTGTGTTTTACAAAGCAATTGTTTTTATATCAGTTTGTCTAGATTCATCGTCACTTGAATTTAATCATTTTCAGTTGTAAATAAATGAAAGATTGAGAACTGAAATATTGAAGTATATGAATATAGAAAAAAATTCTATAAAAACTCCAAATATTATAGAAATTGACCATATTTAAAAGATTGCCTTATTTTAATTGGTGTTTTATAGTTTATTCAAACTGTGATGGAAAAGGTGATTTTCCTGTCTGAACAATTGTGACATGTTGTGTCTGAATATTTTTCTGCCTCCTGCTGTTGGTTATACCGTCACTTAACATACTGTAGGAAGTATTTGTCATCTTTAATTTGTCATGTTAGCACCTGGTAATATAATATAACAATATCATTTAAACAAACACACTCTGGTTTCCCTTGACATAATTCTTAAACTTAAAATATAAAAAATAAACGTAAAAGCTGAAACTCAAGAACTGGAAAACAAACATTATTGTACAATAGTAAATGATCACACAGCATATAATGAAGACAGCTTTAAAGTCCTGCTGTTTGTTCGTACATGTTTTTGTGTGTGTGGATTCAAAAATCCTGTATGAAAGTCCCTGTATTACTCAGAGACTGGCAAAAGTAAAAAAAAAACAAGTTCTGGTATAAACATCGCAGTTTTAGTCTGTGAGTTGTGTTGTTTTCACTCTTAGCATGTACAAGTCTTAACTATTTATCTGCATGTTTTAAATAAAAGTCTTCATTTCCTGTAGCTTAGCATCCTGTGCTAAGACTCTGTTCCTGTGCTCTGGTTGGCTTTCACAGCACAGTCACTATCACTTTCCCAGGAGGAGGATGTTAACCCAGTAGGGGCGGAGACTGAATGGGGTGTGTCAGTGTAGCCCAGCCCCTGGTACTGCCCCCGCGGGGAAGCGGGGAGTTAGTGACGGTTGCCACCCAGTCGCTCATGGGAGGTCCCAGTGAGCAGAACCGTGTGCTCACCCTGTATAACATCATCTTCAGGGTACGACCTGCAACACACAAGCATCACAACCCACAAAATATCCAGCACATAAAGATTGCACGTGATACTTTAAGATTATGTTCTTGTAAAAAGATTGATGTGTTGATTTTTTTACTGTAGTCAGTAAGTGTGTTTGTGTGATAATTAAAGCAGAATACTGGAAACTCACTTCATGAAACTCCAGAATCAGGCTGAGCATGACTAAACCAAAAAAGGTTAAAAAAAAGGCATTTTATAATCAAATGTAAATAAAGATTAGACAGATAGTGTCTATGTTTTCATTTATGTTAATGTAACTGCTGTAATTAAAAGTTTATAGTAGCAGTAAATAAGTGCTATAGACAGGTCTCAGGTATTTCAACACAGTATAAGAAAGTTTTTTTTTTAGTTAAAGAAGTACAGGTAGTGGCAGTGTGTTAGTAAATTAGTCAAGGAAGATGAAATAGATACGTTTTTAGTCATTTCTTGAAAAACAGCTAATGACTCAGTTATTCTGATGGAGATATGAAGTTCATTCCACCAACCGGGCAGAGTGAAAGTAAGAGTCCGGGAAAGTGATTTCTTCCATTGTTGGGATGGAACCACAAGGCGACGTTCATTAGCTGAACACAAGTTTCTGGTGGGCACATAAGTGTGAAGAAGTGAGAGCAGGTAAGGAGGTGTGGATCCAGTAATCACCTTGAAGGCAAACATCAGAGCC
>JAZGTJ010017313.1:0-12130 GCA_036877575.1 Botia almorhae
GATGGTTAGTTGCTGTAAATGGATTTTATTACATATCACAATTATACAGATTATTGATCTTCATTATATCTAAGTCACTGGGCCCAGATCTCTGTCCAATTTTCACATTCCGGTTCCGTTTTGGTATAATAGTAGGACCACCATCTTCAGAGTAGGCATACCTGAAACCACACAACATATACAAATATCACTGCAGTTTTTTTGCAGTTCATTTTTCTAATATACTTGAGAAAAGATATTTTTTCATATGTATGTTAATAAATATCTCCATACTTTCCGAAGTGCATGATGGAGCCATAGTCATAGGGCGTATCCAGATTGTTTGTTTTGAACTTTTCAAAATTCCTTAACCTGTCTTTTTATGAACAGAAGAATCAATAAACACCTCTAAAATGATTAATCTACTTTTAAATTCCACAATATTTGAATTTAAGAATTTTACTTTGTTACTTTACCTTTCCATATATTGGACCACATGATGGTGACATACTTGTCCCGGTCGGCCCGTGACTGCTCATGCACAAAGCCCAGAGCATGCATTAGCTCATGGGAGGTCACCCCTGACACAGTGCACTCAGGTGACTGTAGAGAAAGGGTTTGTCTGCCACCACGAGCCCCCAAATAGGACCAGCACCTGTAAATGAATCATCTATGAGTTAACATTATAATCACACATGAAAAATAATCACTACTATACATTTACTAACATAGATTCACTCAGATGAAAATATGCTGGAGGAAAATAACTATACCCTGATTTGGGCTGAATATCCAGGTAGTCACGCTGGTGTGTTCTGGACACAAAGCGCACACAGGTATCATGTTCTACGTGTCCCATGCCTCTCTTAATGTTCTGTATGTCCGTATCACCTTTGCAGAGAAATAATTGAAACAAAGTAACAAACTAGCAACATTATATTCCTGTAGCTCAATGGGTAGCAGTTATGTGTTAGCATTGTGTTTGCAGTGCAAAGCTTGTGGGTTTAATTCCCAAAGCAACATGTATAATTATAAAATGTATAGTTTGAATGCACTGTAAGAAAGCTCCAACTTGAATGAGAGACATGATACAGTGTCTGCTTACTGTACTCAGGAGAAAGTGTGTATGCAATGTACACATGACCATCAACCGACTTATTCCACAGGCAGCTCTTGGCAAAACAGCTCCTCTGACTCCTACCAGAAACAGCTATATCACCCTCTCTGAGGCTGGTGCCATCCACAGAAAAGACACCTACAACAGTAAGTTACTGTAATTTAAACAAAAAGGAAAACAGAATAGTAACACCCTAAATTTCACCATATTGCGGTAAGTGCAGCCTTACCTTGATAGTCATTTACATCTATGATCTGGTCCATGGCAGTTTTGGTATTTTCCTTAATGTCATCTGGGAAAAAAAGATAAAACTGTTTACATTTGAGGCATACTTAATTAGTGTACTATATTTAAATGAATACAGTATACTTTACCTGAGTAGCTTCTCCTACGTCTGCTTGCTTCAAAATATGAAGAATTCTACCAGCCAGAGATAACAATAACTAATGTTTAATACATAAATATACACTCTCACATGCACAATGAAAGGGGAATGTTACCTGAACAGGCAAGGAAAAGCACGGTCCTGCAAAGGACAAGAGGATGATGATAACCAATGAGTACTGCATGACTGCAGACGTTTGCCGTCTGTGTTCATGGCATCTGCCTTTTAAGTGCTCCTCACTAGCTTCCTGTTACATCATGTCTACTTTAAATAATATTTGTGAGTATTTTAACCATGTTTATTCCCACGTGCTACACAAACATAACTACTGTTTTCAATTCGTAAATGACAGCGTTTTAACATAATTGATCTTTACATAAAACACAATCGCCCGAACAGGGACTTGAACCCTGGACCCTCAGATTAAAAGTCTGATGCTCTACCGACTGAGCTATCCGGGCTCTTGGTGTGGCTACTTTGGGCGGAAATGATAAGAATGCAAACTTTCCATACTCAGCCTTTATTTTGTAACGTTAATATTGTCCAAGTTTTATGTTTTCACATAGCTTTCACGCTGTCAACAGCATTCCGTGCATATCATTGTCATTATATACGTTAAATTACTTAAATATTTAAAATAATTTTAGAGTGTAACTATCTAATAATACAAAACATTCCCCTAACGTTAGTATTTGATTCACGTTTGGTTGTTTTGTTTTGGTGGGGGAAAGCCAAAACTACGCACAAACGTTCTGGGAATTAAAAACTGATATCCGTGTATTGCTTTTACACCTTGCAGTTTAATCTCTGAGTATTTGTAGCAGGGATAAAGCCTACAGGCACCTTCTATTGTTCATCGAACAGTTAATCATCCGATTTGTTTTCTGTGCGTGGAAACGTTGTGCTCTGCTGTAATGAACACACCACCAAACAGTTTAAACATCACTTTTAAAGACGATAAAGAAGTACAGGTGAGTCGCTGGCCACGTGTTTCATTGTCGGTTCGTTCGTACTTCACTCTTCTACAAGACGTCCTCTATATCAAGAGTGATCTAAAGTCCCACATCTAAGATGATGATGTTAACGTGGTTTTATTGCTGAATAAATATAATATTTACACTTTAAATGCAAAAAAGTAAGACCTCCTTTATCAGTTCGTGTAAATATGTTCCGAGCTTAAGAAATGTGCAAACAAAAGGGAAGACTCAAACGCCAAAATATGTATTATTTCATTGCATTGTTTTTTATGTGTTTACTTGGAATTCGTATTGGTATGTGTTTCTGTGTGTTCATTCTGGTTGCTTCGTTGTAATTATTCGCTGTCTTGTTTTGTAACATGTTATGCTCGACTAATTTTAATGTTTTTTTTCTGTCGGTGTCAGGATTTATTAAACCAACTGACGGACGCCAAAACTGAACTTCAGCATACTAAGGATGAGCTGGAAGAAGTAAACAAGGATGTAAACAAATGGTAAATAATTCTTATTTACCTTAAGGGAAGATTCAGCATATCAATGTAATGCTAAAGATGGCAGGGAAATCCTAGAATGAAAATGTAGCACTGATTAAATCAGCTCTCTTTAATGTCACTTCAGCAGAGAGGAGATGGACCGGAGGATGATGATGATGGTCCAGATGGATGAAGGCCTGTGGAATTCACTGCTTGAACTAGACTCTGTCATGCAGGAACAGAAAATGCTCACCAATCAGTTACAAGAATTAACAGTGTCTAGGTATAATCGTCCAGCTACACCTTTTTATTCTCCTATAGCAATTAAATTGTGTCCTACCAACAGAATCTTATATAAATCCAAATTGTTACATTATCACATTAGACAGTCAATGTCAAATCATTGAGATAATAGCCTAAGAAGTTAAACCATTTAACATGTTACTTGTGTATAGTTTAAGATTTGTAGGAAAAATACTTTTTAGTTGAGTTTGAATTCATGTCAGTCAGTTTTAGTTTAAATTCATGATTACATTTTCAAAGCCATTTTATTACAGTACCATAGAGTCAAAGCAAGCTCTTCTGAGTGATCTGCAGAAAGAGGAAAGCAGCCTGCTGGAGCAGGAGAGTCAACTTCAACACAAGCATGATCAGCTGAAAAAAGCAGTGGAAGATGCTTCTTCAAACACAGAGGAAGGTGCCAATGTCCTCAACCTCAAATTACACTGTATTTTGTAAGCTGCAATTACTGGACAGACTGTGTCATGATATGATTTTGACAATTTGTTCAAATTTCAAGATTTCCAGAGTGAAAATGCAAATAAACCAGACTCATCCATTCAGAGTAAGTCCATTGTAAAACCAGGGAGAAAAAGAGGAGGACGGAAGTGAACTTCTCTAGAATACAACATCAACCTGATACTACTTTATTTTTGTGTTTTAGAAATTTGAAATGCAATAAACGTGAAAATAAAAAGATTTTGATTTTGTGTCATTTTATGGACCATTTAAAGTGTCTAATTTCATATTGGGTCACTGCTGAAAATGGATAGTTATTAAAGTTTGTAATAAGACAATTTGTACATTTAAGATGCTTGATTGTGAGGCTCAGTCAATCTACAACAGTATATTACAAAGAGTGATGTAACCGTTCATTTGAGATAGTTACATAATATTTACATACAAGTATATTGTATATGTGGTATGTGTATGCCTTGTAAGTAAAGCCCAAAAGTTTAATAATATCCACTGACAATCAGACAAACGTACTGAATACATTAGGCATCTTAAAATCATTTGCACCAGAGCAGTTTAAGTCACACCAAAGCGAAGAATGAATAAAAAAAAACCGAACTTAATTGTTTTTAAGCGATTTCTGCTTAAAGCTCATGTTAACGATTGTTCTTGCCTCAGTATAGTTGAAGCAGTGTGCATACTACACAACAGAGCTCAGCGGAGGTTTGCGTTCTATTTTTGATGCTTGTCGGCCACCGTAGAGCACATACGCGTGTGGAATCGTACAATGTCCAACTTAGTAGGATTCAAAATATAAACTCACGCTGTAATAGCTCGATGCCCATGTCAACAAGGTAAATTATCACATTTATAACCCATAAATTATTTGGATTAATGTTTAGAGATTACAGAGCAGTATGTTTAGACTAGTGAATGTGCTGAATAAGGCTTTGCTTTAATAAGGAAGCAGCTGTCAGTTCTTACGTTACGTTAAACATGGCTCCCGATGATTCAGATATGCATCATGCAGTTTTAATGCAGTTTAAACAGTTTAAATGCGATTAATGTTATTTACTGGTGGGCGCCATGTCTGTTTCGACATGTCCGAGTCGTGTTGTTTGCGTTAAACATTCACATCCACCACATTTTCCCTTTTAGTTCATTCAGGTGATATTGGTGGTGTGATCATGGCATCTCCGGAGTTGCGGTGTGTGTTTGGACTATGTGCAGATCAGGCTGTCACAGCGGGGCTGACGGAGGTGTCAGGGTCTCTGGGTCATCAGGAACCTCTCCAGCCATCATCCGCTGCTTCATCCAACAAGGGTAAGAGTGATACAAACCGTTCTAATGAGGTATAAATGTTAATGTTTATATACCCAAACTCTATATAAATCCAGATGAGATCTCAGCAACGACAACTGCATCGACTGGAGAAGTGTCAGACAGGATGTTCTGCTCAGCTTGTCAGTGTGCTTTCGAGAGTCGAGAGGAGCAGGTAATTCATCACTAGGTTACCTACCTGGTCACTTTTATAGTGCTTGTAATTTCTCCTTTTGCATTGTTGATCATTTTGCTTTGTCATTTCAGTCTTTGTCTTAGAGAATTGTGGGGCCTGTTTTTGTTTTTGTGTAAAATCTCAGTCTGTTTTTTAGTTTTTTGACATAAATAACACGTAAACATTCGAACACTGTCATTTTTGTGTTTGTTAAATGAGTCTCTTTCATCGCCAAAACACAAACAGAATATCTGCTTTTACTTGCATTTACTTTAGATGGAGCACTACAAACTTGACTGGCATCGTTTTAACTTAAGACAACGTCTGGAGGGAAGATCATCTGTAACAGTGGATGAGTTTGAGAAGAAAACTGGCACAGGTAGATGCATGTATGCTCCTCACTGAGACACTTATATTGCCAGTTTGTATCTTGTGATGTAATCGTGTCTGTCGTCGTGTCAACAGGGGATATTTCAAGTATTTCAGGTTCAGACTCGGACAGTGAGGATGAGCGTCTGGCAGAAGATGTGACCCCTGAGGGGACAGACGGCACTCTGGACACAGATCCATCCCTGTTTAGGCTGTCTAGTAAAGTAGCCTTTCAAAACATGCAGGGACAGTACCTAACACTGTATCGCTGTGTTCTGCAGAGCAAAAGAGTGAGTAAATCCAACCCTTATTCTCCTCACTTAGTCTAGACCCTTAGGCTTTCTGCTCGACAGTTGTAGCAGTGTGCGTGCTACACGAAAAAAGCTCAAAGAGGTCCGAACGTTTTTGGCCAAGAGGTTATCCTGATCAACAGCAGTATCGAATTGTATTTTCCCTCATTGTTTGGCTGGAGAAAGAGATAAAACAAATTTCATGTCACCTTCTTTTCAGCTTTTGCTTTATTATATAATATTGTCACTGCATTACTCACACTATAATAATATGTGGCAAAAATATCAAACATACTTGAAGGTAAAAGCCATGTCCCAGCCAAAATTGTGTATCTCACTTTATTAGATCTTTGGTTGTTGACTTTGGTTGTTTATTGTCTGCCTATTGTAATCCTGTGTTATATTTATACTCAGGACTGTGAGGATGACTTGGTTTCCTCCTTACTGAAAATATCACACAACACTGTTTGGGTTATTCTGATGACTGGCGGTGGACACTTTGCTGGAGCAGTTTTTAAAGGGTCGGTGCAAGTTCTACAAGTTCTCATTTACCTGTATATATATATATATATACACACACACACATATATGTGACATATGTGACTATGTCCAATTCATTAATTTTTATTTTCCAAACTAATTTGTGTAACACAGGAAAGAGATTCTGCAACATAAGACGTTCCATCGGTACACAGTGAGAGCAAAACGAGGCACTGCACAGGGACTGAGAGACTCTCAGAATCGTAGCCATGCCCCTAAATCTGCAGGTGCCAGCCTCAGGCGCTACAATGAGGCTGCATTGGTGAAGGTACATTCTGGCATTGAGTCCACATTAAAATGAATTTTAATGACCTATATTAAATAATATCCTGGCTCCTCCCAGCTTTGTTATGACATTGATCAGTGATAAATGTTTTGAAGTTCAGAAAAGCACATGCATTCATCATTAAAGTAGCACTGTTCTGTGCATCTCTTACACCTTGTGTATTCATTTATTAAATAGTTTAATCAATAAATAATTAAATAATTTGATAACTATATAATTCTAATCATTTTGATCAGCTACTAATAGCAGTGTACTCTTAGTACAATTGCACACATAATATGATTTGAATGTACTCCACAGATTCAGTGTAGAATATGTGTAAAAAGCATCCCACGATTTCATCTGGTTATTCTGATATCCGAGTCTGGCATTATGGAATGAAAGTACTGTAATGGAAATCTTTAACTAGGATATCCATGATCTTCTGGAAAGCTGGGCTGAGTATTTGAAAGAGGCGAGTGCCATCTTCCTACGAGCACCAAGTTACAACAAGACCATATTTTTTGGAGGTCGTGGAGCACCCCTGGACAAAAAAGACCAGAGAGTCCGTGTACTTCCTTTTGCCACCCGCAGAGCCACATTTAGTGAAATACGACGAGTCTTTGATCTGCTCTCGACTCTACATGTTTATCGTATGTTGAGACTTGTTTGCCCTTTTAAGCCATTAACTATGTATTGTTCTT
The DNA here is from genome assembly GCA_036877575.1 of Botia almorhae. Classification (NCBI taxonomy): domain Eukaryota; kingdom Metazoa; phylum Chordata; class Actinopteri; order Cypriniformes; family Botiidae; genus Botia; species Botia almorhae. The sequence continues at coordinate 7,330 of JAZGTJ010017313.1, forward strand.
TAACAATCTATCTTCCTATCTCCTCTTGAATGAATGTCTGTTCATTTTCAGAAAAAGACACAGACATCTCCAGTATTCTCAGTCTATCTAAGAAAGTGTGGAAGAAGAAGACTTCTAAACCTGTTAATCACACAGTTCCTGAGCTAAACACAAATGGTGTGTCTGAACACATGACTGTAGTATGAAGATGCTATTCTTCTGTACATGCATTTATTTAAGGGCTGTTTTGTGGTCAGTGCCTGTAGAAGGTGGAGAGGGAGAAGAACAAAGTTCAGATGAGGAAGACTCAGGAGTGCTGGAGATGGTGGAGGTGACGCTGGGAACCCTGGACCTCAGAGAACATGAAGTTCAGCTCAATAAAAGAAAAAGAAGGAAACGGAAAGAGAAAGAGAAAAGAGAAGGTGAAGATCTGCCTGCTCCAGAGAAACTTCAGATAATTCCAGAAAGTAGTTAGTGAGATTTACAGTTTAGTAAGCAACATCTTAATCTTGGTTTTGCTTGTGTCTTCTGCCTCAGGCAACAGAGAGCTAACTGAAGAAAAGCCACATGTTGAAATGGTGGAAGAAGCTGAACTTGAAGATGAAAATGACCCGATAGAAACACAGAGGAGCTCAAAGAGCAGAAGGAAACCCAAAGGCAAAAAACGTCAGCCTGAGGAAGGTGAATCGCTGATATTCCACTCAGTTACACACCAAGCAGGAATAAAAAAAGTTTCATTCTGTTTTAGACATAAAAAACTTGTGGATATCAAATGGAAAAATTAAATACTAAAAATGTATAATATGACCTTTATCTTTACAGATGAAGTGGGCGAGTCATGGGAATACAGTTTGAGGGATGCTCTCTACACTGCCTGTAAAACGGGGGACGTCCAGACCTTGCGCTCACTTCTGCAGCTGCCAGAAGACCAGGAAGAGGGAACTGAGAGGGACACCCAAGAGAAACCTATCTCAGACACCTCCAGTATTTCATGTCTTCTTAACAAGCCCATTGACTCAGCAGGCTTCACTTTACTGCATGTGGCGTCTGCAGCCGGACAGAAATCTGTCATTAGACTGTTACTAGATGCAGGAAGTGATCCAGCCAACAAGTACGCACATGCAAATTGATACAATTGAAAAGTAGCCACAATAAAAACGTATTCTGCTCAATGAATAAATATAAGTGTATGGGGACTTTAGGAAGCCAGTTGGAGCTTTCTCTTCTAAATAATGATTTGTTTTCAGGGATAAGAAAGGACACACTCCGTATTGCGTTGCTCCAGAGAAGGATACTCGAAACACCTTCAGAAAATACATGGCCGAGCACCCTCATAAGTATGACTACACTAAAGCACAGGTAGTCAAATTAATGTTCTTACTACTGTGCTATGAACAAAACATTAATAAAGCAGAATCAAAATTGTTTTTCACACATATAATAGTAGTAATGTCATTAAAACTATAAACAGAAATGGAAATCATGCAGTGATCAGTGTTTTAATATTGTAGTTTCTTCGTAAACACAAGGTGATTATTCAGTTACTCCTTGCTGTACTGTTCTGTGCTTGAACATGTTTAAGGTTCCTGGACCACTGACTGAAGAAATTGAATCCAAAAAGGCAGAGAAGAAGAAAGCCCAAAAAGTAGCACGCAAACAGAGAGAGAAGGAGCAAAAAGAGGAGAAAGTAAAGAAACAGCAGGAGGAGGAGGAGAAGAGGAGGTTCACAGCACTCAGTGACAGAGAGAAGGTAACCTGACTTTCAGTCACTCTTGCTGTACTTTGTTACATGGATGACCTGTTGTCATTGGCTGATATTTATGATGTCATGCAGCGTGCTCTGGCTGCAGAGAGAAGATTGGCTGAACATATGGCCACAACTGGAGAAAAACTCACCAATGTTAGGTATTATTTTTTTTAACCTTTTATTATCTTTCTCTCTAGAGAAATACTTCTGTCCGTTTTGCAAGTCACACTTTACCTAAAAATGAGAATGTCAACTTTTACTCACACCTGTGTTGTTCCAACTAACTAATATTTGTTTCTTCAAAGAGATCTTCGGGGTCATTTTTTAGATAAGCTGTTTCGTTAAGGTTATTGCTCCTTTATTGGTAAAAACTCATTGACAAAATGACCACATCCTTCCAATTTGGGATGAATAAACTATAATTTGAATAAACTACAAATCTAAAAGATTTGAAATAAAATCTAGACAGTTCATAACTGTCAAAATCTAATGTTTGTGACTAAGCTAACTGTTATATTAAGATACAGATGTTGTTGTTTTTTAGGAGATGCTTTCAGTGTGGAGAGTCATTGCTGGGGAAGATTCCCTTTGAGTATCTGGAATATTCTTTCTGCACACCTCGCTGTGTCCAAGCACACCGCAGAGCCAACACTGCTGCCCATCCCTGACCTCTCACCATACTGAGATGTTGTTGACAGAGTCAGTGATTAGACCCAGTGATTAACATCATTCAGACCAGCCACTGTGATTTAATGTTGTGACTGATCGTGATGAAAATAAAAACATTGACCCCAACAAGTGATCTGCTGTCCCCATTCACAGAGGCGTGCACACGGTCACATATACCACTGAGGGGTGGGATAAGAGGGGTTGTTTAGGAACATTCTATGACAGTGTCATTTGGTAAAGCATGAAGCCATAGTACTACACATTGTCATAACATCAAAAGCTCAGAACTGCTTTTTCACTGATCTAAGACCAGTTTCCCATTTTGAATCATATCCAAATTTTAAGCCAAGAAAATCAACATTGACCTGTAAACAGCTGGCTAAACAGCAGCATATAACCATGTTTATCAAGATAATCTGTAATAATGTGGGTTGTATTAGGTGTTTTAAATGTTTTACCTCTTCAAATATCAAAGGACATTGAGCTCATACTGAATCTAGGGGAATAGCGTATCTAACAAGCTACTAATTTTGCCAACCTGTGAACACATTTAAGATGCACAATGAATATTCGGTGTAAGGTGGTTTGTACTGTATGGGTAAGAAAACATGCAAATAAACAGGGCTTTTCTGTGTCAAATTCTCCATACCTTTAGTGTAGTAACAAAGCCATAAACTAGCTTTTGGGTAGCTGGTGGCATAGGACCAACTGGAATATCAACTATAAACAAACGCATATTAATACTGTACAAGAATGAAAGAGTCCAGACAATCACTGTGTACATTAAAAATGTATCTACATTTTCACAGTCCTAAAAACATCTGATGTCAGTGGAATCTCCCGCCTCTAAAAAAGATGCATTATAATTATAAATGGTCACTACAGACCAGAATCTGGTGTCATCTGTTTATTTACATTACATTTATGTATTTGGCGAATGCTTTTATCCAAAGTGACTTACATTGCATTCAAGGTACACAAGTTATCATTACATCACTGGATATTGTGACTAATTTGGAAAAAGGTGTACAAAAAATGCACACCTGAACAGGCATTCTTGTGTAATCACTGTTTACATGACAAACACCAAATACAAATCATTACAGTGTACAGCCTCTTCACTAATCAATGGTATGTGTTCTTAGTTTAACCAAGTTGTGCAAAGTATGAGCATCTAATTGCATGATTCATCTAAATATTACCTGCACACCTAAAATATTTCCTCCATTTTGATAAAGCCAGTCAATCACTGTCTGTAAATACTATGAAAGACACAAACATGACAATTAAAATCAGGCCTGACCCTATATGAAGTCATGTCTCATGTAGAATAACATGTATCTGTGTCAGCTGCTTGAAGGATAATATTCATCCTTGTGAAGATTTTGCAGCAGCCAGTCAGGCAAACCACCCTGTTGAACAGATAACTCACAATTAAGACCTCCACATAAATAACAATCACACAGCCTGTCTTTAGTGAAAAATATGTATTGCATACTATAACTGCACAACATATTTTGTGATTTGATAAATCTCTAACATTATGGATGAAAGTCTGGGTGAAAACACACTTTATGAACATTGCTTGTTATATTTAGAGACACGTGAGTCCTCGAGTTTCAGTGCAGCACATTTCACAAACATTCAAAACACTCACTCAGACAAAACACTCTGAAAATAACACTCACCATTTTCCATTCTGCACAGACGGTCCTAAAGTCCATCTTAACATTGTGCAGCAGTACAACATGCATACTGTTGTACGGATGTACAATTTTTGCATTTTCTTCACATTGAATAAATTAAATAAAATTAATACAATCAAATAAATTGTCACTTTAGTTTACAGTAACTAGTTTACAGTAGTGAGTGAGGTCAGTGCTTACTGTACTCAGGCAATATTGTGTACATTGATTTTATGTACACAATACTCCTATAGCCAACAACACCAAAAACTAACTTACTCAAGCTTTTTTCTTTTTTCTTCTATCTATATTGTCTTTATTGTTACTATTTTTCTTATGCCTTTACTCTTTTATGGTAATACCTGTTCTGTAAAAATAGCAATAATGCTGTATAAATAAAAATTAAGTTAAATTTAATTCTGTTTAAACATACTATGTATTTTAGCATTCGCTTGAATGACATTTGAGTCTTAAAAAAGCTCTTGTGTTAATGAACTATAGAAACACAATAATAGAACAAATTATTTGTTATATTATTATTATTTATGTTTGTTGCACGTTTTCTCATTTAACAAACATGTAACTCAAGTTTCTCATCCACACAGCGGCGCTACAGAATAGACTACCGAAATCCCAGAGATATAATACTTATGCTCTTTAGCGCCCTCTAGGCAAAAACTTGACGTATATTCGAGGCTTTACAGTAAGCAATTAAACGTTT
>JAZGTJ010017314.1:0-12130 GCA_036877575.1 Botia almorhae
AGTAAGGTTGTTTATTTGCACCCCTGCATTGTTTTATCACACGCTTCACTAAAGCAGTTTTGTAAATCAGGTAATGACACAAACATGGCCAAAAAATCAGTGGGGAACATAATTTGCATTTTCCTGAGCGCAAGCTACTCAGTGCTAGGTAGTGTAGGATGCAGCAGACGATAGTGATCCAACATACTTTGCTGCAGTTGTACGGCTTCACTCCACCACTGCAATCCAGACACCTGAATCGGCTCTTTATAATGCAAAACATGCTTGTGTGGATATATGCCCAGTAGTACAGCTATTCGCCATCCTTTGATAAATTACTGCTGCCAGGATCACTAGAAAATAAACATGACGGTTTTATAATGCACCAGAAGTGGTGCAGCTGTTCAGTAACGTAAGTGTTTGTTAAACTGTGTTTGTTTTAGATCAGAGAGACACGTCAAACAATGCGAGACAGCGAGAGCGGACTGGAGCGCATGGCTATAGGGCATCACATCGGTGAAAGAGGTCACGTGATCGATCGTTCAAGGAACCGTATCACAGGAGACCGTGAGGAGAGACAGGACTTCTTCAACCTGGAGGAGTGTTAGTCGAATCTCCTTTCTTTGTTTTGTCACCATCTGCTTTAAATTTCGCTCTGACTGTTGGAAAGTCCGTCATTTACCATTGTAATAAACTTATACTTTCAGCTGAGGCAGCTGCCTTTGATGAAGAGTGGAGGAGAGGGGTGGGACGATACCGCCCATCTAATGCCCGCGCTTTAGATTATGGGCGGGACCGAAGTGTGGGGGTGGGTCAGCAGCTGGCCCTCACAGCACCTCCAGGCTCCTCCTCTCCCCCACCCCGCCATGAGTCACCGCGCCACCGTCCTCCCCAATCCCGCCCGCGCTACGACTGGTAAGAGGTGCGCCCAAATAAATCAGCTTTTTTGTTTGATTATTTTATTCGACTTATGGTATAGCCCTTCATGTTTACGCACTCTGCCTGCACTTGTTTACAGGTGACGAGGTGGTGTGGAGTTATCTACCTGATGCTGTGAAAAAAAAAACAGAAGGAGGAATAGAGAAGAGTATTATAACTGATGAGTCAAATGTTTTGATAGTTCAGAACTGTCTCAATATGTGTAGTCAGCTCCTTACAGGGCAGTGTGCTGGCATGGGGTATCGGAACACAGGCTGAAATTTTAGACTGCTGCTCTGTTGTGTGGAATTTCGCCTGGCCTGTTGTACTTCATACCGTGTTACTACTCTCAAAGCATACACACCAGCATTCATCATTCAACAGCTCTTAAACCTTGTGGTTATATAAACACTCATACAAACACACACACACACACACACACAAATATTTGTATTTAAATTAATTCCCATGCTTCCAATATTTAGATATCCAAATATTTAATTACACACTGCACACATACATACACATCTTCAGTGTAAAGTCCATATGTTTGTGTTGACACCAGGGTGTCTGTGGGTTTGAATATACAATGCTGACTAATTAATATTATTAACTAATAAAAAGGTCTTGTTACATCATTGGCTGTCCTGTCATATATACATTTTCAAAACTCCATGTGTGCTCCAGTTTTCTTCACCCAAACTGCGCTTTATTCATGTTACAACTTATCCCTTTTTCATTCTTGTTTATATGGTGCAAAAGTTCCCACGTTTGTTTGCTTGACAGGAGATGAAAAATTGTACACAACTTTACACAGACAAGGTTAGTGAGAGATTTTGTCTTGTGGCTGTATTTAAGTAAGCTTTTAGTAATCGGGATGTGACTCAGCTTATGGGTGGTTAATTTCTGGCATATTTAGGATGCCTTGATTTAAAGATCATTTCTGATTGGAATTAGACACTTTTTGGCTGTGCCCCCAACGTGTGCAAACTTTTAAGTCTGATTCTGTTGGCTTTCTGTACCTCATTTTCCCCATATGTTGCCTCTCCACTGCTGTTTATCCTACCATCATAAAAAATGAAATGGAAAATTGCTCCCTCTCAGCAGAGGTTCCCCCTCCCCCACCACTTCCCTCCATCTTAAACTCATCTTTTCATTGGAAATGTGTACTCTTCATTCCTTTTGTTTGAGTCACACCAGTACTCATACATTCCTTCTCTCTCCCGCTCTAACCCGTAAAACTGCTTAATTGGTTGTTTACATTCCTGAGAAGCTGACACGGATGGTGACAGTAAAAATTCAGTGTCATTGATATAATGCTAAATGTGTTTGTGTGCCAATTACGTGAACATATGTTAGATGTTGTTCTGAATCTTGTTAACTGTGAAAAGATAAAGATGTACAAATTTAAGAATTTTGGTGGGAATTTAAGGAGCTTTGCTGTTAAAGCTTAATTAGAATAAATCTGTTATAAAACAAACGGTTTTCTTTTAGTAGGTTTGAAAATGTTTCATATTTTTGTGACTTTTCTAATCTTTCTCTTACTCTCCTCTTTTCAGTCTCCATTATAGTTTGTGACTGTCATTCATTTGTCTTTGTCCCACATTTTTTCTTCCTGCTCATCTTTCATCAGTGTGAGATTTGTCATCTTTTTCTTTACTATTTTTCTCGTCTCTTTTTTTACACAATCTTTGTCTCCGTTTATTGTTGTTTCTATTCTTGTCTCTTCAGTCATAAGATATGATGTCAGAACAACCATATATTTCTACCACCAAGACACCCGTCATTTGATTTTGGCAATCAAGGTTTGTCTCTGCTTCTTGATGAGGTTTGCTACCTGCAATTGGTAATTGCACCTTCATGGTATATGCATTACATATGTACATTTGCAAAGCACACCAGACAAGAACATTTAGGTAATGAAAAGCAATGCTGATATGTCCCACAACACCAATAACATCTGTGCTTAATAGGTCAATGATAACTGGGTGTAATTCATCAACTAACATTATTAACATAATTGTGGAATTTAATTACAAAGAAATTGAATTGTACTTTAATACAGTAGAAAAGTCTCGAACCTGCTGCTAAAGGTCAGTATGATAAGCTCTGGGACAGGTGTGAAGAAAAGAAGACTGCAAACCAAGTAATATAATTGCTGTCCAAGAAGAGATCCATGTTTTTGTGTACAATGTCTGTGTGTGCACAATCCGAATACGCTGCACTGTTTATAATGTGATGGATGTGCAAGATTTTAATGTTGACTATCATACTACGATGTTGTATAGTTATATTACAGAGTAATAAATGATGTCATGGCTAATATATTCAGGATTGGACAGCAAAAAGAAGGATATAATGTTTTTTTTATTTTGCTTTGCATATACACTATAGATCGAAGTACATTCATACACAATGACTAGTAATTATAATACATTAAGAAATGTGTAATACACCCTATATGTTTCTCACAGATGTGTGTTCCTTCCTGTCTCGTGCAGGTTGCCTCTTGAATACCCTTGAAGACCTCTGAACACTTGTAAATGAACACCTCGTATGGTTACACACCTGCAGCAGTAAATCAATGCAAAGCGTCTCTGCGGCCGCCGCGCCGAGTCTCGCGCGATTCAATCGGTAGATGGAGCGCTTGGAGCCAGAGGACATGATAACGCACGCGCACTTCAGTGGGGTTGGTTACTATGGTAACAACACAATGGGAGTCGGGACAGAGGTCTATTCGAAAGGAGAGAAAAAATGTAGGAAAGGGAGAGACTGAAGGAGATAGATCGGGAGAGTGTGTATGTGTGTGAGAGACTGCTTTACTGGTCACTCCATTGCAGTCTGAAAGTACAATTCTAGGGAAGCTCATTTAGTCTAAGCATGAGAAATGTGGGGTTGGGCAACTGTATGGGCTTTTAATGAGAAATATTGTCTGTTTGAAATAATGGTAATTTTGCAGAAATAGTGGCATACTTTAGTAAGGTAGAACAATTAAGCCTGATTACTGCTCATTAACTAATTTCAGGCACTTCTAGGTTAATTTCCTTAATTAAGTGTCTGCAATCGACAATAAAATAAGTGGTAATTTTCATAATGAAGACATAACTCTGCACTTTCATTCTTGATCTATTTCTGCATTTCGTTTGCTTTTCTTTCCCCACCTTTCCCCCCCAAAGAATGAGCAAAATCACGCCCCTTCTCACCCTCCACTTGCACTAGCGGTGCGTCTCTCACTCGCCCCTCCACGAAAATTTGTCCCCTTACTGACTGCGAAAGGAGTGCAAGTCGTTTGACAGAGGAACGGGAGAGGGGCAGAAAGAAAAGGGGGTGGGGAAGAACCAAACGTACGCATCAATTTGTACAGTCTTCAGCTGCACCCCGTTTTCTGCGCCGATTTCTGGGGGAGCGGCTGGCATGTTTGCGAAGCCGCAACAACGTAAATCTTTCCGCGCGTCGTGTTCCCTGTACGTTTGAGCGCGCGTAGGTGAATGTACAGTACAGACGGCAGAAGAAGAGAGAAAGAACGGGAGATAAGCATCGCTGGATATTATAGGTAAGATGGGGGAGAAAATGGATGCTTGTATTTTAGTCATTCTTCTTGGTCATGGCCAGATTGTTCCCACTCCTCGCAATCCCGTCTTTGTGCGTAAATGTGCATTAGTCTGGGTTTAAATCGTATTCTAACAACGCAGGTCTCGAGTGCACGCATTCCACGAAGCAACGCGATCCGGTGAGCTCGACTAGAATGCCATTCGCCATTCTGATCCCAAATCTCGCTCATATGTGAAAAAACACCGAAAGGGGGGTCGACACCGGAGTACATGCGACCCACACTGCTCGTCTTGTCAGGCTTGAATGTACAGTGTATTGTCTGAGAACTGTAATCCAGAGGTCGTCCAGTTAGTACAGTAAAGCACAGCCTCTGCATGCGTATCAATAACAAACAGCAGAAGAATGGAAGAAAGGAACGCAGTGCGTGGCCGGGACTAACGGGAGAGAGGCACGGAGTTAACGGCATGATGCACGATCTGTTGTCTAACTCACCCCACCTTTTGGCGTTATGCATATGCATGCTAAAGAATTAAAACGCAAAGCTAATTGTGTCGCTGTGTACGTTTTTGGCGTCTGCACGAAGGGGAGTGTATGATTTGACGTCTGTCTGTATGTATACTATAAGAATCGAAGTACTGCGGATTGCTTATAAATGCAAGTGTTTGCAGTAGGAGAGTGGACGGTATGTGGTATGCATGGAGTCCAGCCAAGATTTTAGTAATGGACTGCTGATGAATGAAGGTTCACCTGTAGACAGAGTGTTGGCAGCCTTTATTGTTGGCCATTTAGATATATTACTCTGTGTACACTGTAATTGGATTACAAATATGCTGATTTTACATTTATGAGATATGCACGAGGTGTCGCCTGTTTTATTTGGTACCAGCATTAATTCCTGTTTTACAAATGACTATTTTATTAATTGTGGTCAGGAAACAGTAGACGCAGTGCTGAGTGGTTGTTGGTTGACTACAGTCTGTAAATTCGTTTATATGTCACATTTATCAGCGCTGTGGTTTTTCCTTGTGTTCTGTGGTTTGAGTGTAAATGTACATTTTGCAGCTTTAAAAGGCGCGCTAAATACAGTCACTCATTTTACCCAGTCTGTTAGTGTGCTATATATAGCCTCATTCACAATAAATGAAGTGTGTGAGTGAGTGTATGTGTGTGTAAGAGAGAGAGAGAGAGCAAGAGAGACAGTAGGTGGCTTGAAATTGAGGAATGACTTTTAACCTCTTAACCACACTATGGATGGCGAAGCAGGAGTTGTGTTTCCTCTCTTTCTCTCTCTCCCTCTCTCTCTCTCTCGTTTCTCTTTATGTCTATATCTAATCATGTATTTCCTCTTTATAACACAGTTTAAAGTTTGTCATGCTGTTGATATTTGTTATGAAAGAAACATAACATGTCATTTTTAAGATTAGAATCTTTAAGACCATATGTAAAGAACTTGTGCTTCAGATTCTTGGAAAAATGTGATTCTCTGTGATTTCAATCAGGCTGCGTTGTGGTTAATCAGCAGTGTTGCTGTATCCTTAGCGGGTTTTTACACTGAAATGCACATCTATTCAAGAACAATAGGTCTGTCTTCAAAATGACAAATACATTGTTTTCAGCAAGGCTAAAAACAGGAGAGGGAAACTATCAGAAGATGAACAGAGAGTAGAAGGGCTTGTAGAAGGATTTGTGTGCTTTACAGATCTTAAAGTAATAAAATATCTATACAGTGAAATTAATTTCAGAAAGTTTTTCCTTTAATAATCATATATGAATGCATAAGTGTGTGGTATGATGTATTTTTGTGAATAGGCATTTCTGTGCATTCAGAGATGTATGTGCATGTTGGTCTTCTGCAGAGCTGCAGTGCTTTTTGCAGAGCTCCATTCAACATTGATGACTAAAGCTCAGCTTCAGAGTACCACAAACCCTCTGAAGTACCATGCAGTCCACAAAAATGTAACTGTATGTGTAATAAAATGTAACAAATGTAATTCTTATAATGTACATAACTGTTCTTGCCTACTGCTAACTGCCATGTTGGATTTAAAATAGTAAACAGTGTCATTTATTATGCATGTTTAATCGCTGATAATGTAGTCATAGATTCTTATACCATTGATCATGATAAAATTATTGATTAATAAATAACATTTTGATAAAAGCTCATTATTTTACAATTGACCTTATTCTAGTAGGATTATCAGTTTTTACGGCTCTGAAAACAAATAGAAACACTATGACAAATGTTTTTCATACTATGGCAAAATTTATTTAGATTTTCGTGATATTTACTCTGTTTCAGGGTTTAAATTGTTAGTGCAATGGTAGGTAGCCTGTAGGCCAGCCATCCTGATTGTGGTTGCGTTCCAGCTTTCTGTAATGGCTGACTGGAAGGAATGGACCACATAGAGAGCCAGTTATGAAGACCCGAACTCACAAAGAATCGGTGAGCACAATACTGCATAATAAGATCAGTCTCAAAGATGGTCCACGATGGTGCAGATTTTAACATTGGCTTGTTACTAGCTTAAACAGAACCATTTTTAAGGCAACTATATCTGACATTAACAAAAAAACGGATAGCCATTTTAGCTTTTAAATAAACGTGTTTAAACAAAGGTTAAAGAAAGATGGTTCTCAACTTTTATTTTGTTACGGTCTTACAGTGTAATTTTTTCTTGCTGTCTGTTCATTCTTTATTTGTCTCTTCATCTTTTCCCTCCTTCGGTCATGCTGGGCATTACCACAGATGCCCTCGCGCAGTGGACGCAGGAGGGGGGGCAGTGAAGAAAGAAGGGGTAGGCGTCCACACCCAAGTCCCTCTCGAGCAGAGCGTAACGAAAGGCAAACGGTAAGATTTTCTTCTTTTTCCTCCTTTAAATGTATTTTAATGTTCACACTTCATCCTCTTTTTTGATAACCTTATCCTTGTTGGACCTCCATTGTACGTATTTTATAGTCCTTTTTAAAATAAAAGTATTTTTAACACCTTAAGTCTAGCTTTTACACTACTGTGCAAAAATTGTATGGATATTTATGGTTGTTTTTATATTCACTTGTGATTCCAAATATAAACTGCCTCAGCATGATTAAAATTGTACAATTAAGCAAAGAACTGTTGGAGAGGAATTGGCTGCTGGGCGTTTCAATCGTCGATCTCAAGGCCATGATTCATCAGAAAGTGAAGGAGAGGGGCTTTTGCCCCCACCCAAGAGACAGAAAGTCCAGGTACTGTTTTCTAAATTGAGTACAATTAAATAATAAAAATACATACAAATTACCTTTGCATGCTTATTTGGGTTTTTCAACAGGACCCTTCCTCCAATCCCCCAGCTCCACCTCTTTCAACTAACACTCCAACTTCTGTTCCACCTCCAACATCAAGCAACAGTCAATCAAGAGAGAGTGACAATGAGGATGGCCAGTCGCAAGGCAGCAGGAGCTCAGCTGGAGGCAGCTTAGCCAATAGTAGCAGCAGCATAAGCAGTGGTCGGGACATTGACCAGGACAACCGATCCTCTTCACCGAGTCTATCGGCTTCCCCATTAGCCAGTTTGGATTCTGAATCTGACTCTCCAGATTCTCCAAAACAGGGTGATAAAAACAAAGAAGGTGGGGCATCAAAATGTGTGGCAGAGGATCGGAGAGGCTCAGGGAGGGGTGAGGATGGCAGTGCCCTGGTCCAGAGAGAAAGTGATGGAGCAATGGAGGGAGATTTGTCTCCCCTGAAGTCCCCATCATCCATCTATCCATCTCGAGGAATGGTGGACACTGCAAATGATACAAGTAGCAACAGAAAGTCATACTTCCCCCTAGATTCCAAACCTGCAAACAAATTAGAATACACTGGGCCTGGTGGTACTGAGACGCTGCACACCTGTAGCCGCATCACTTCTAAAGCAGGCACTCAGTGTGGGAAACCTAGTGTAGGAGGGGTTGAGTATTCCCATGGGAATTCAAATGTGAGCCATGCTCCGTCCCTCCCACCTCCACCTGCTCTGAAACCTCTAGAGGTGGGGCAGAACCCTACAGGTGGGGAAAGTAAAACAGACAAACTAGAGAAAGGTGATAAGTGTACTCCACCCTCCCTGCTTCCACAAGCCAGTACTGTTGCTCAGCCTCAACCTCAGCCTCCCAACACTCACCATTACACCCCCACCAGCTGGTCAGGGGGACCTCCTGGCAATTGGGGATATGTACGTTACTCAGGTAACCACCACACACATCCAAACCAGCAGCCCCCAGTGCAGCAACAACTACCCTCTGTGTACAATTCTCCTTCATCCACACGACACACCTCCCACCCACCTTACCTGCCTAATCCCCATCCCCACCCACATAAAGACTACCTGCCTAGGTATGGTGCTGCAGCTGATCGGGAAAGGGGTGGGAGGGACTTTGGGAACAGAGACTTCCCTGTTAATAATAGCAGCACCAGTGCAAACAGCAGCAGTGGTAGCATATGTGGTAGCACTTCTGCTGGTGGAGGACACAACTCTAATGCTGGCCGAGATTTTGGGAACCCATTACCTGGACAGAGCAGAGAATATGGCTCACAAGTTTTAAACCGAGAAGGGCCTGCAGGTCCACCAAGTAGTCGGGAATATGGACCTGGATTTAGAGATCGGGAGCGAGGGAGAGAGTTTTCCTTACAGAACCCACAGCTTCAAGCTCAGGGCAGAGAGTTTGGACCTGAAAACACAGGAGGTGGAGGATCTCATTCAAGAGACAAGGAGGGGAGGTGGGGAGAGTTAGCAGGCCCAGTTAGGGAGGCAGGGAGTAGCAGTTATACTGGAAATGCCAACCAAACACCTGCAGGTGCCCCATCTCTGGGATTGCCTTCAACAACACTGAATCGTGACTTAGCCAGTTCACCACAAACCAATTCTAGTCATACTCCTTTTTCTTCTGCAAGTACGAACCCTCCCAGTAGAGACTATCCCCCTCCCATGGATGCAAATGTACAGCAGACGTTGCAAGGACAGACTCCCCAAGCACTTTCCAATGCTGCTGAGATCCCTTCCCCCCCACACTATTTGCGAGAATATCCCCCTTCAGGGGCAAAAGACTACCCACCCCCTGGAGCAACTTCTGTCCCACATTCTGGTGTGCCCAGGGATTACCCAAGCCCACCTGGATTGGCTCCAAACCTTACTCGGGAATATCCTGGAGGACATCCACTTCACAGCCACTATCCTGGCCACTCTACCTTGCCTATGCAGCACAGAGACAGAGAAAGAGAAAAGGACACTGCTTCCGCTCATCATTCAAATCGCAATCACCCACCATCTCTTTCTCCATCATCGGGTGGCTCTGGACATGGACATGCCACTTCTACTTCTTACCCTCCTCCTACTAGTTCACATGGTCAGCCACCACCCATCACTTCCATTCCAGGAAGTCATGCTCGACAGGGATCATATCCTTCATCCAATCAAACTCCACCAACCCCACTGTCTCCTCTTCCCAGTCCCTCAACCAATCAGATGGGAGGGTTTACTTCCTTTCCATCCACCTGTGCTCCTGTTGTACCACTTCCTGCATCAGGTGTGCCCACCTCCTGTCCACCAAGTTGCAGACCTACTTCTTACCATGGCACTTTAAGCAGTCATACCCATTTCAGCAGCTCTTACCATGGCAACAGTAACCATGGAAATGCTATGGCAAACAGCAATGCTCCCAACAACAACAATAGCACTAACACTCAATCACAATTGCACTCTCCTCAAAATTCTAAAGTACCACCACATCTCAGTAGCCCAGGGCATAACAACACTGGTCCAACCCCCAGCACATCTGTTGGAGGAAATGGCCACTCTGATTCATCTGCTGGCCCTGTGCCACCACCTGTCATCAAAGAGGAGCCAGTAGAGGAGAGGGAGGAGGTGGAGAGCCCACCTCCAGTTCTCAGAAGCCCCTCCCCAGAACCAAAGCCTGTTGACATTCCAATCCATGCCAGCCAATCAGCTCGGTAAGACCAGATGTTCTACTGATTTGAAATGTAATAAAATGTGACAATGTGAATTGATAGTAGAAACAAATCACCAACTGTTACTTTACACATAAAATGCTGTATTTAAAATGTTGGAAAAGGTGGTTCCAGGTATCTTCAGTCCTACTCTATTAAAATATATCTAGTGAATTAAAGTTTACGTTGTGCCACAAGGGATCGAGCCACCCAGCTAACACTTGACTACCATTCTAAGTTTTTCCAAAGTTAAAAATTCTTGTAATAACTTTAGTAGAATGTTTTTAATGTTATAGAGCACATATATCAAAATGTTGTTCCTAAGTTGTTAGTGGAAAGTTTGACATTTGGACTAAGATTTTTATAACCAAACAATAACGTTAATACAATTACATTTTTAGCATTTTTAGAACATTCAAAATAATATTTGATTTTTTTGTGATATTTAATGGAAACTTTAGGGAAACGTTTGTACAACCTAAAATTGTTAGCTGGGCAGTAACCTTCTAATTACAAGCCACAGCCTTTACCCACTACACCACTTTAAGTTTTTTTGTGTGTAGTATGTCTTGATATATTGTGTGATGCATAAATGAGAGATGATCACTGCCCTTCCTGTTTCATACAACATGGCTCATCCAGGGCATCTGAAATCTAATCACTGCAGCACAGCATCAAATTTCTGACAGTCAGACTAATCAATAATCAATTGTCAGGGAAACACAAGGGATTAGGAGATCACCTGATGTCCTACCTGATTCAGTTCAGCTCGGATTGTCTGCATGTGTTGTGTTAATCCAGAGGGTAGAAAATCCATAGAGAACTGTGAATGGGACCCTGGTTTGGTACAAGGCTGCCATTCTGGGCTCTCTGTATAGGGCCTGGCTTCCTTGTGGTAGGGAGAAAAGAACTGATTATTCATATAGGCAATTTCATTATAATTTCTCAACTATTTTTATCATCATGTTGGAAGTAATGTAAATGTGCTGTTTTTACTGCAGTGACTAGACTGATGATTGTTGACCTTTTGGAAAAAATAATACTTTCTTTCTTTTTAGGTTCCACAGAGTTCTTGACCGAGGCAGTGGGAACTCCTGCGCCCGCAGTGACGTGCTGTTTGTTCCACTTGATGGTTCTAAGCTTTGGAAGAAGAGGAATGAGGCCATAGAACGTGCTCGTAGAGAGGTAGAACAGCGTGCAAGAGACCTGCGAGAGAAAGAGAGGGAACGAGAGAGAGAAAAGGAGAGAGAAAGAGATCTGGACAGACATCTGCAGGTAAGAGAAGAAAAAGATAAGGAACTAAAGTTTGACATGTTCTGAGAAAAATGAAAAGTTTTGCTTTCCTGTGCAAAACTTGCCAATACACTGCTGGAGAGCTGTGGGTGGTTTCCAGAGCCTTGTGATGTTGCTGGTAATAGTTTCTGATTGTTTAGGTTTTAACTTTAAAACTTAAGGTAAGACATTTTGAAAACTGGAATTAATTAAAATGTAAAAATACATTTCTATAGCGATTATAAATCTGTTTTTATCTCTCTCTTTTCAGCAGAAGGAGAGTGGTACCAGTACAGGGTTAGGAGCTGCAACCACACGCCAAGGCTCTTCACTCTTCTTTCCTACTTCATCTTCCATCCTTCTAGACCCTTCATCATCTTCCTCTTCTTCTGTAAACCCCACACACCACACAGCCCATCCACAGCACCACCTCTCCCACCA
>JAZGTJ010017315.1:0-12128 GCA_036877575.1 Botia almorhae
ATATGGGAATAAACGAAGCATTTTAATATTTATTTTGACCAACGGTTTATTCCCCTAAAAGTTAGTGTCATAGAGTGTCAGATAATCTAAAATGCTTGTAATTATAATAGACAGAAATCCAATGTGATGCAAATATATTTATTTGAAATTGCAGACAAATACAGGAGAAAGTATATTTTATGAGTTTTAAAGAAGTTTATTTTATAAGTTTATATTACTAAAATAACTAAAGCTTCTGCAGAAGCTTTTAACAGTAAGTGAAGTAAATCATTGATTGATCTTTCACTGCGCTGATAAATACACTCGTGTCTGTTCTAGGATCAGCTCGCGTTAGATAATTCAGTATAAGAGGTTGGTTTACATACCAACCACATTTCAATCATTTTAACCCAGCTGCATGTACGAGCAGAACAGTATTTATTTATTTATTTATAGGTACATTACAAACTCACTAGATAAACCAGACAGCCAATGACTGCACCACAGTGAAACTGTGGATCAAACGACACAACGAGTCATTGCCGGAGTTAAAGCAGGTGACATCGGTTTGTACATTTGCATTAAACAAATGTTGTCCGACCTCTTCTGGAAGAGCGTCAGAAAGTCGCTGCACTGATTCAACGCTTTCTGCGGTAACAGCAGTGTGAAGCGAGCGGCGAAAAGAAACACTCACCCGGAAGTGCGTGTGTCATTTCAAAATAAAACCCTCTAGTTCACGAATTATGAGAATAACTTTGATTCACCTTTCTTTCATAAAATAGACGCAGTGCCTAAAATCAAGGTATGTTGCAACACTGTAGAACAACAGAAAAAGGACGTATGTTAATTAAATGGTGTAAAATCAGTAGACATTCATACTTTGTAGCCAGGAAACTGTTTTATTTAGTTTAAATACCCAAACATGTATATTCATTCCCAATAATCACAAGACCTGCACGTTATGTCTTTAAATAGGGTTTGAGTGAATGACAAGCAGCCCACAAGCATACACTTTTAAATGGCCACGTTTTCTTAATGGGGTAGAAATAAAAATGTTTTCTTTTGACAGGTAGTGCAGTTCACTTTTCTGTGTAAAAATTTTTTTTTTAAAATGAAATTATTACTCCAAACCTGAACTGCATACTGTTTACACAGTTAAATGTAGTCATAGTTTATTCATAATTCAATTAAAAGAGATAATTGTTTTAGATTAACCGAGAGAAAAAAAGAACGAAAGTGTGCACACCAACACGTTTGTGTTTAACAATTAACAGAACAGAAAAATGCATTGTACAATGATAGTTTCATGTATACACCAGCAGTTATGTTTTCCTAACCTGCCCTATTTAATGTAAACTTACATAATATGTAATATATGTCATATGTAAACTAGATATATAAGGTAATATATAGGGTGTAAGAAGCAAAATCTGTATAATGTTATCTTCAGGAGACCAGAGTGTAGGTTCTCATCTGTAGGTCTGTGCTGTTCAGTCAGTGTAATAGCTGATGAGTCTCTGTGCTTCTCTGACACCTGTGAGGTAAGCACCATGAGTCGTGGTGTAGAAGTTTGCGTGTGTAGCTTCACCAGCAAACAACACCTGGAGATGCTTTAGAGACAGAGAAAATCTATTTAATAAAACATTTCCTGGATATATGGCTGTTAGTTTGCTCAGAAAGGCAAATATTAATGTATAAATATAATAATCTGAATGTATTTACATACATACTGTATGCCTAATATGACAAATAATGGAACCTAATACAGATAATACAATTGAATTTGTGTCACTGACATCATTTAATTGTTATTATGGGATGCTAAGATGTTACCTTCCTCCCTTTGTTTTTAGCTGTAGGGGGAAGAGGTGATGCTAAAGCCTTTTGTTCCTTCACTCCATCAACATTGTGAGGAATGAACGTGTAGGAGCCATTGACGTGCAGATCATGACCCCATCTGGAGATCAGCACCTTTGAGACATCTGGCACTGACCAGCCTGTGAAAGACCTGAGCAAACTTTAAAGACATAAGCAGGGTTTGTCAGCGGTGTCATGCACATCCCATTTGCCATCATTAAAGATACTGTAAGTGATTTCAGTTGTTTGGCTAACGCCCTTCAAAGACAAAGGAGGATGAACAAAATGTTGTAGCTCAACTGGTAGAGCATTGCTTTGGTACGCACTGTAAGCACTGTGCTTTGAATAAAAACGTCTGCCAAATGCATACATGTAAATGTAGGCAGGAAGCTTTTCTGATTGGCTGAAGGGCGAGTCGCCTCTCTGACTTTTTCTATCTGTGGCCTTCCAGAGATTTACGTAATAAAAGACAACTTACATAATATTTGCAAAATTTACATACGATATACGTAAAAAACGTACAGCACCTTTGAATTGTATTTTATGTACTATAGGTTCCCAATTCTCTAGATATACGCTTTGGCCACAGAATTGCTCAGGATGACATAAAGCATTTACTGTAGAACAACATTAATTTTACATTGTCCTCTGTGCACTGTACATACCTCATACAGACATCACTGATTTCACTGTCCTCAAGCGTCTCCATATGCAGTGCTTCTCTCCCTGTGATCCAGCCGCACAGAGCTGTGGGGTGACGAGCCACTGCATCAAAACCTGTGATCTTCTTGTACCACGTCTTCTTCAAGGTTTCTCCTTCAGACAAAGAGCTGTAAACTTCTTCATCTTCTGGCCCCTCTTCCCACACCAGCTGAATCCCAGCACAGTCATCTGGCCAAAACTTGTGCTCAAAATACAGATAAATTTTGTCCACTATTCCAAAGCCGAGATTCTTAATGGCATTTAGTTTGTCTTCTGGTAAGCGTGGCTCAAACATTGTTGCTGCTTTTTTTTTGAGAACCCCCAAAGATACAGTGACAATCACATGATCCGCCTCGAAGCTCTGTCCGTTTTCACACATGATCTGAACAGGGTGGCTCTCTTCTTCATCCTCGTCTTCAGTCAAATCCCACCGAATGCTCTTGACTGGGGCATTATAGTGGATTGTTCCTGCAGGCAGATCTTTTAGTAGAACATCTAGGACTGCTCGATAGCCACCTGGTCCCAAAGTGTTAAAAAAATCTCCCTCAAATGTAGTGTAATTACTATTCTGAGAGGCTGACACCTCGTAAAGAGATGAGCAAGCTTCATCTGTGCATTCGTTCCTCTTGCACCATTCAAACACTTTTGGTCCATCGTCTGTCTTTGCAAAGGGTGATTTACCAAAGGCATCGTCCAGATAAGCACCCAGGGTGAGCTCTCTGTGTCTGTCCTCCAGTTCGTCATCAAACGCTTTGTCAGTGAGCTTGCTGAAGTGTGAACACACCTGATCTGCAACTTTTGTTGACACCTGCTTCCCATCTTCTGTAAAGAAGTAATCTATAGCGTTTTCAGAATCTGGCAGGCTGTTTTTTTTGCTTGCCGATGCTCCCCCTGACAGCAGGTTGTGTTCTTTTGCGAGCTGGAACAGAGGGTTTCCTTTCCGCCCATGAATCCAGTTAGCACCCACCTCAAGGACGTTCTCTGTGAAGGGTTTAGCGGTGTGCGCCCGACCTCCGACTCTTTCCTTTGCCTCTAGAATCACAACATCTTCAAATCCTGCCTTGAGCAGCGTGGATGCAGCAGCCAAACCTGCAAAGCCCGACCCCACCACTACAACCTTGACATTTTCTGGTTCTTTACCATCACTCATTTCTGCTGCGTTGTTCAGCTGTTTGAAGAGAGATGAAAGAAATGTAGATTTATAATGATAAAATGTGATTGGTTATAATCCCAAGAACAATTCTTGGACAGCAACAAAGAGCAACAGGTGAGGGAGTACAGGTGTTAAGACCACAACTGCCTTGTCATCTTTATATGTTTGCTTATGTGTCATGTCAAACCTGCAAAACCTGATGTCAGTGACCTTTGTAATCCGTATTTGATTATATAGCGAGATCACGAGATCACAGGATATCCAATAGGAGAGGTTTCCATATGCTTTAGTATGCAAAATTATCTTTCCTGGGTGCACTTGAATGAATTGTAGTAGAAAGCAGTGTTAAAACAAAAACGTTCCTGAGATTATTGTGCATAGCTGAACCTGAAAAAAATAAATGTATAAGTAATGTGACACTTAAATGTAAATTGACACTTGGTTAAAAATAATACTTTCAATCTACAGAATTGATTTTATTTTAAAACTAAACAAGAAGGTTTGAGACAAATACGTTTTGGTTACATAACACGAACGCCCACGCACCCTAGTGGTTTCTATGGTTTCTAAATGCACAAATGCATGCAGTGACATAGCAACACTGGGTGTGGAAACCGTGAAATGAAGATGTGGGTGTGTACGACGTCAAGCTGCGGTTGAATACACTTATGTTTTGAATACACTTTTTGTTTTGCCAGTTAGTTTTCTTTTGCACTTGAGAATGTCAACAAGCAATTATGCGTAATGCGAAAACCATTCAAAATTACACGTCAGCCTTTTCCAAAAATATAAAGCATTCAGACTTTTGACAGATAACATCAAGCAATAACAACAGCACTGGTTTTCTGGAGAACTTCAGACTGAAGCCCATTAGGAGATGGAAAATGTTACTGAATTGTACCCCTTTCCCTGTGTTGAGAGCCAGAAGCTTGGAATCAGATGTGATGCAGGTGTTTAGCATGTTTTGGTCAAGTGTAAGATGTTTGTCATTCATTAGATGGCGCTAAGAAACCATTTCTTGACCACTTCTTTACAGAGACAGGAGAACACACAGCCACAGCATACAGTCAACACCGCCGAACCACGCCATCTAGTGCCCAGTGTGGATTACACACCGCTCAAGGTTGATATTTGCATCTTTTTCTCTCACGTGTTTCTTACATAACTTATTATATAATCTTTTCTGTGTGTATTTTTTCTAATGTATTTGAGGCAGTTCTATGAAACCTCAAATGATTGTTAAGTCCCTGACCAACCCTCTGTTGTTAAACATGACAACATGCTGAGTTTTGATACAGTATTGAATTTGTGCGTGTGTTAATGTTTGCGTTAGCCAGGAGGTGATAAATGAATTTCCATTACAATGAGCTTTTTCTGTTTATTGACTTTTCCATTAGACAGCTGCTGTGTGTCACTTGTGTACAGTAAATTATTAATGCCAAAGGAAGTTAGACATTAGTCCAACCTTCTTTTAAAATGAACACGTACTGTACATGAATTAACCTCACATCAAACTTTAGTTTAAAAATTACAGTTTATTGTAGTGCTTTAGCCACTAAACAAACACAGCTTGAATGTTTCGCCTCGAGATCCATTAAGAAACTATTAAACTCGTCATGCAGGTTCAAGGCAAACCCTGTGTAAAAAATACAGATTTCCCTATATATTCCACAGTTTGGTTAGAATTATACTTTAAAATAATTAATCCTGCTTTATAACACTGACATTAAATAAAACGTCATTTCTCTTTATACTGTCAATTTCCTTGTTTTTCAAAATAATATATTTAAATAAAGTCATTTCTATGTAAACGCATAATTCTGAACATCTAGGAGTTTGTGACTGTAGTGTTTTTGTATCACTTCACTACAGCAATTCAGACAATTAACATGACAGGGAATCTGTTTTGTAGCACAGGGATGTACACTGCAAATAAAGGTTCTTTAAAGGTTCTTCACAGTGATGCCGTAGAAGAACTATTTATGGTTCCCTAAAGAACCACTCAGTCAGATGTTCTTAAAAGAATCATTGCTTTCTTCCTTTTTTATTGTCTAAAAGACACTTTTCACTACTAAGAAACTTTTGTGACAGAACGGTTCTGTGGATATTAAAGGTTCTTTAAGGAACTATACAGCCAGAAACAGTTCTTCTATGGCATTGTGGAGAACGTTTCCTAAGAGTGTATGTGTGCCCTTTTAAAACAGGCCCTTGTTTTTCTTCAGGTTCAGCTGCTTCCAGGCTGGCATTGCATAGAAATCCAACCGAGAAATCCCCATAATCAGTGTGAAATCCTCATTTGAGAGATATTCCTGTATAGACAACATATAGACATATGTAAGGTTCATAAAGCTGATCTTCGCATGTCATGGGGGGGATGACAGAATTGACTAAGGTCTGAGCAAGACACTGAGAGATTGTTGTTGTTGTGAGTTTACCTCTTTTTTTGTGGGATCGACTCCCTCAGGCAAGTCATCTGGCACAACGTTCACCAGCTTTTCTGCAGGAAAGGTTTGCAGGACGGGCGGAGGCATCATGGCCACCGAGCCCACTGAGTCTTTTGAGTTGCTTTGGTTGTTATTTGTGGGGGTTTGATTGGTCATATCCTGTAAAGCCGAACATAGTAACATGTTACATAATACTGGATCAGTATGCCCTGCTTTGTCAAAATAATAGCAATAAAAATGGAGAACCTACCACAGTAATTTTAATGAGATCAGTTGCATCTCCAAGCTCTGATTTGAGCTGCTCGTATGATTTTCCACCCTAAGAGAGTATGAAAGATCTTTAGCATACATTCATGCTTGCAGGTTAGTTTGTATGCTGAACGTTTCAGAAGGTTAACAGGTAAGCTACTGACACTCCACTTCTGTGGGTCCCAGGCGTAGAACCAGCCTGTAAAGGTGGGCGGCTCGAACCCTTGCTTCACCACCAGGACAGGTGTGTCCAGATCACGCCCTGCAGGATGAGACTTCAAATATTCCTGTGCTGTAACCACCGCGTCATGCTTTTCTGTCTCATTTGCCGCTTTTCCAATCCACAGGAACACCTGACAGAACATACAGGAGTCAGTCTTACAAAAGCTGTTTATTGATGTTCAGGTGCATTGCACCAGGAAACTAAAAGAATCAATATTTTGCTAAAAGAACATGGAGTTCTCTGTTAGCACTCTTAAGATTTTTGCAATGTGACATCATTTATGGACAATTAAGCACATTTTGAACCAATTCTGAACACTTTATAACAGTAACACAATAAATATTCTCCTAATAATTAAAATTATTTCATTTTTAATTAGTTAATGTGTAAAGCAAATGCTTTAAAACAAAAGCAACCAGGAAGCATAAATTCTTTTAAATGAATTAATTTAATAATTGTAATTTAATTCTTTTAAAAGATAAATATTTTTTCATGTTACTGAAAAAAGAATAAGACAGTAGTTTGCATTACATGTTCATATTTGGCAGATGTTTTTTATCCAAACCAGCTTACCGTGCATTCAAGTTATACATTTCTCCTCTGATTTAATTTACTTTCATAGTTTTCTGACAATTATCTTGATATTCACCTGGTCCCAGATGTCCAGCAACATGACATCATCCTCATCCAGGTCATCCTGGTTGAAGTTGGTGATCTCTGTTGCTATAAAGCGACCCGTCTGATTGGAGCACTCAAATAATCGTGGAGTAATACTGATGTTCTCGTCCTGAAGTCTGTTCATCACACAACAAACTGTGCAACATACAACGAATTTTGGAAAATGTACAAATACAGAGTTTGTGCAAATGTTGCTTTACCTTTTGCTGCTGGCATACTGTGACTTTCCACCAAGATTTACCCAGAAGTCAGCAGGTTCCTGACCTTCTGCAAGCACATGTTTCTCTCTCTTGGAGATGATGTCAGCCAGCGTTTTTGCCATTTCTCTCTCATCTCCACTGCAGCCCTGCACAAGTCACACCAATTATAGAATACACCAGAAATGAGCCCTTAAATAATGGTGTTTCTTTAGTCATATGCAGAAATGCTGAAATAAGAGAGTCTGAAATAAAATGTAAGCGACAGATACAGACCTTGCCGTACCACAGATAACACGCTTTCTCTGTGCTGAGGACAAACACATCGTTGGAGTTTAAAGAAGATGAGTGAGGCGGCACCTCAGTGGCACGTGTGTTAAACTCATTTGTGCCATGAACATGAAACAGTCTTACTGGACGCTGAGAGCGGACAGAGCCTTCTCTGGAACTTCCTTCCTGTTAATCAGGCACAGCCAATCAGAACACAGGGTGGAGTCATGCACTGTGACTTCCTTAAGTTGGTGTGTATAGTTTCTGCACCACTAACAAAGTCAAGAGGAACTGCAAAGGAAATGATGCTTTCAAGCACTCCTACCACCTCATCCAGTCAAAACTCCACTTCTGACTTCAATGTTTTAAGGTGCAAAATAGTTTTTACGCGTTTTAGGAAGTCAGACTATAATGGGCTTGTAATTGTCATCTTTGTGTTTTCAGCTTATACAGAAGAAGGTGTTTTAGCATTGAAAACACACTTGATGTTTCACCACCCACATGCATTATAATTTTAAAAGCAAAAACAGGATTGTGGTAAAAACAGGAAGTCTATTTGCGTTATGGGTAAATTTACGTATTACATTAAGGTTGGCTTAAACATTTGAACTGAGTAATGAACAGGAGAATGGAACAGGCTGACAGACCTACCTCATAAACAACCATTTTACCCTTGAAAATGGCCATGAGGTGCATGGGCTCTTTTCCCATCGGTACTCGAACTTGCACCGGTTCTCCATTATACTTCTGGTCCAGAATCACTGCCTGATACGCAGAAGCCGTCAGCTCTGCTGTGCTTGCGTGGCGACCCTAAAACATCATCAACAGAAATGGTCTTACTTAGGTTTCCTGGAACAGTAACTCTTCATTGCACTCTTAAAAATAAAGGTGCTAAAAGGCTTTTAATAGTCTGGGAAACTTTCTTGAAGGTTCTGTGAATGTTAAAGGATCTTTATGGAATCAGCCTGATAAATAATTCAAGAACCTTTATTTTTAAGAGTGTGTGAACATGGTACAGCGGGACAGTGGAAAATACACCTACTTGCCAGATGTATAAAATATAGTGAAGTTTGCTGTTGACTTCATATTTGTAGAGGATGAGATAACAGTCTCCACCATAAAAGTGCCCAAGCCACTTCCTGTCCACAGGGGCCAGCTCATTGTCCTCTATCCTCCATACCTGAGAGATGAACAGAGCCCATGTTCTGATTTCATGTCATGAGTTCTTTAACACTGAATGAATGAAAGCTGATTTTACTCGCCTCAGCTTCGCCTGATCCATCATCCACCATTTTTTGCTGAGCAGCCAGATCAGGTCTGGCATGCATAGAGGTGGCGTCAAACTTGATCTGCTCAACTTTGGCTAGTGATAAAGCAATCAGAACACACTGCACTCAGAATTATGCAGAATTAGATTCGAAGAGTCTCTTAAAGATCTTTTTGTGTTCCATCTGAAATATGCTTTGAATTGTTGGTATTTGTGCACATGCACCAAACATGTCACAGATCTGTGGCCGTTGTGCTGCGTCTTTTCCTCTTGTTTCCTGTTTGTCATTACTTTAATAAACCTTGTTCACCTATTTTCCCCGGACTGTGTGTGGTCCCCAGGCCGACAGTCTGTCCCTTCTCTGTCCAGCGCTGGAAGAGCTGTTTGAAAACTGAGGACTCTGCTCCTTCACTCACTGTCTCTACATAGGTGGATGCAGGGTAATTCTTGGCCTTTATGTAAGCCTAAAACAACATTATGTTGAGTGAGATGGTGAAGTGTTTCTTTACAAAGCATGAACTTCTTTTGCATGACACAGGAATGACAAAATATTGATGTAGAGACACAGTGAGATCATACTTGTGTGAGGGACAGTGTGAAGTCTTACCTCAGCTTTCTTCAGAGACTCTGCCCTCTCCGTTTTTGAAGCCTTTTTGCCCTTCCAGATAAAGATCTTTATTCCACCCTGATCCAGCAGATAGCAGTCCTGCACACAGATCACTGTTTACATCCACCTCAGCTTTCTCCTTCTTAAAGAGCCGTTATTGCAACAGCCATGAGCTTTATGCATCAATATGTTCATGTTTTCATGTTATTAATGTTACACACCTGCCTGTACATTTTGAGAATGTTTTAGTCAGTAAACTGTGAATCATTTTGGTAACAGCTTGCTTGTAATCTCTCTGCATGTCTGTTTATTTCTGTATTTTCTGTTCAACTGTAATAACGTCATCTGTCTCTGAAGTGACTTTCCTTTTTAGCTGACATTGTCAAGCCCTTCTTCTTTTGAACCCTTTCCTTACAACCAATTGGCTTCATTTTCGCATGTTAAGCTCACGTTTGATTTTAAAAATCATGTCCTGCTCCATGTTTTCTTTCATTAAAGCTCATTGAATTTTGTCTCATTCTGTTTCACAGAAATATGCCAGACTACAGAAATGACAGCGTTTCACATCGTCTTTATTGATTTCGCTGCGACTGCAGTCTGGGTGACAGTTGCATATTTGGCCTATTAAGACCACAAGCACTTGACTACACCTAAGTGTGAGCATAACTGCCACTGACTGTTCTGTCTTATCTAACCAAATCAGCAGCTATTAAGACAAACACACATACTGCTGATAATGACTGACTTCCTCTTATCACAGGCCTCATGATTTTATGGGTCAAACTGTTTCATCCTTCACTCAACTGCTGCTCATAAAATATACCATAAATATAGATATACATTTCTATACATAAATATAAGTGTGAGGGGTGACGTCTGACTACGTTTTAATGTCACTGGAGCCTCTGTTATCAACACGGCCTTTATACTGTATTGCTTTATGCTGGGCTGGGTTCAGGTGTGGGCAGGGGTCAGGGAGGGTTCAGGTGTGGGCAGGGGTCAGGGAGGGTTCAGGTGTGGGCAGGGGTCAGGGTGGGTTCAGGTGTGGGCAGGGGTCAGGGTGGGTTCAGGTGTGGGCAGGGGTCAGGCTGGGTTCAGGTGTGAGCAGGGGTCAGGGTGGGTTCAGGTGTGAGCAGGGGTCAGGGCTAATCGTACCTCAGACTTCAGCAGGTCTTGTGTGAGGGGTTTCACTGCCACCTCCTGCACTACAAGGTTTCCCTGAGCATCTGAAATGCTTCACACACAAGATGCTAGTTTAGACTGGAGCACTTGTTGGGGGTTAAACATCCATCACCAACAGTGCAACATATGAATTTAACTGAATTTGTCATTCAGACAGTCTTCAACTTACTGGAAGAGTTTGATGGCAGTCTTAAGCTTCTCATCCACAATCTCATCCGCAATGGCATCTTTAATCTCTCTTTTCTCTCCAAGAGCCTGTTTCATCAGTTTCATGGCTTCCTCTGAAGACTTTTCATCGTCTCCTTCCACCACAGTCACTTGTGCTCGACCGCCCCTTTCTCTGTCACGGATGTCTTTAGCTAGATTCATCGCCTAGAACGAAAGATTTCAAGAACATGTAACACATTCAGTATCCCATGAAAGCTGTGTTGTGAAACGTCTTTTCATTTGGTTTACCTTTATATTCTCCATACGGTTACTCTTGGGTCCGTTCCACTGAATGATCAGGCTTCCCAGGTCCAGCAAGAACACATCACCTTTATTAAAGCTGTTCCAGCTCATTTCCACCTGAGCACAGAGGGATCATACAGTCTACAAATCTTCATTTTAACATAACTTAGTAGTTTAAAGAGTGTCACCAAACAGTCTACATTCTTCAGACTTACTGGTACAAAGAGTGTAGCCAGAAATGTTTGGGTGGGTCATATGGATTGCACGAGATCTGTACATTCATAAATATTTTTCAAGCATTAAGTTTGTTTTCAGTGACATTGCAGGACGTCTCCTAAAATCTGTCTAGTGCACTTTAAGAATATTGAGGATATAAATGTGTTTAATGACACTGTATAAAAGATTAGATATTATATCATGCTCTTGTCTTTCTCTCTTGTACATTTCTTCTCTCTGTAAATTTGGCACAGAGGGGCGGAGTTATAAAACACCAGTCACACTAGTGATCGTCACTGGTTAGTGATTAGTGTTGAGTTCCTCTCTTATGATCTGTGGGTGTGGTTCTCACCTCTCCTGCAATCACGTGCTTCTTGCCCTTCACATGCAGCAGTCTGCGGATGTTATATGTGTTGGTCTCCACCTGCTTCATCCCAGATGCAACTCCTCCCTTCTTATATCTGACATAAAACATTAAGATTCTGCTGATCAAGAAGATTCCGGTCACTGCAGTAATGATTCAGAAGACATTCAAGTCATCTTAACCTTAGCTTTACACCCTCTGCTCATCTTTTTCTGTAAACTTCCTCAAAATCAGGGTATTTTTTACTCATCGTGACCAAGAGAAGTGTTGTACAGTCATGTGCTTCCCAC
>JAZGTJ010017316.1:0-12128 GCA_036877575.1 Botia almorhae
AAAAACTAGAAATGTGTGTATATTTGTGAAATGGACCCCACAAGTACTAAATATTTGAACCAGACCCCACAAGTGACTCAAAAACGCACATGGAATTTTTTTTGTGTGAATTCTGATACATAGAAGTGATATTTGTTATTAGGAATTTTTTTCAGTCTTGGCTGATTTTTTTGAAGCCTGTAGACCCACTAGAAATGGTGGACCCCACAACTTGTCAAAAAACGCTGGACCCCATTATGTAAGAAATACAAGTATGTGTGTGTGTGTGTGTGTGTGGTCGGGGGGTGCCGGGAGGGAGTCTCGTCCGGGGAGCAATTCAATGTAGAACCACCACTGTTTAGAAGTACTCCTTCTAGAGATTTTATGTGATTGCCACTAAACTTGGTGACTTGGCCAAGACATTGAAGAATTAAAATTGTGAACTAGGTTTTGATATCTCAAATGGTATTGCCATGTCACAAGTCAATAATTTTGGATTGTATGCAGATTTTTTTTTGTCAATTCCGGGCTCTGAATCCTTGAATACTCCTCCTAGGAAATTTATGGAACTGTTAAATATTATGCAAAGACATTGAAGATGCTAAATTGTGAGGGAATTGTTGATATCTGAAACAGTGTTGCTATGGCGAGGCAATACATTTATGGTAAAAAAATGGAAACAAGAAGTGTCTCATATCCTCTGTGTGCATTAAGTGATTTCATTAAGACTTAAGCTTTATGTTTGGTCCTAGGGACTGATGACATAGAGGTCATTTCAATTTTATTGATATAGTGCTTTTTACAATGTTACATTGCTTCAAAGCAGCTCAAATAATACAAAAAGAATGTCAAACTACAAAATCATTAAGCAAGATATGCTGTTCCAGCTTACACGGAGATAGAAAGATGACATCTTAGCACCGGCGTATAAGGGATTTGCAATAGTGCCATAAAAGTAAAATACATACATAAAATGTATACAATAAAAATACCTAAAGATTACACAATGAAAAAGAGAATGTAAGAGAATTTTAGACAAATAAATAACAAAATAGAGGAGTTTTTTGGACTAATTATATCATTTCTCTAGAAGCAATATTAACAATTTACAAAACCCTAAGCTAAGTTGGATGTCAGTAGTCTCCCAGTAAGCAAGCCAACGGGGTGACAGTGGCAAGGAACCAAAACTCCAGTGGTGTAAAGATGGAGAAAAAACCTTGGGAGAAACCAGGCTCAACCAGGAGGGACAGTTCTCCTCTGGCATGTTAAAGCTGCAATTTGTAACCTTCTTTGATATGAATAGAGAGTTGATTATAATGACAATTATTTATTGATAAGAAACTGTTGGGTCTGACAATATGTCAGGCAGTGAGAAATGTTACCATCAGAAATGGTGACAGAAGCATAATGTTACTAATTGCAGCTATAACATCACTGTTACAAAACTGGTCCGGTTGTGTTTGTGTAAAAAGCAGACATGAAAGCGGAACTAAAGTAAACACTATTTAATGAATGAAAAGACACAAAAGAAACACTAACCGTAAAACAAAAAGGGCAACAATATGTGCAACAGCAGTGAAAATACAAACGACAAACCACGATGAACAATAAGTAAAACACGAAGCCAGGTCAGAGGTATCAAAAACGTAATACAATAAGCGTAATCCAAAACGAGAGCGTAAATTCCAGGCAAGACATGATAGATAAACATGAAAGATAACAAGACAAACTCCTAAACAATAACCCACAACTAAACTCACAAAACCCGAAACTTAAATACACATAGAAATCATAGAAAACACAGGTGATGATGATTACCCTAAAACCCGGAAGTGACATAAAACACATGAGACGACAAAGTCATAATAAAAGTCCGGTCTCCTCACCCACTGCGGGAGCTCGGCTTCGTTACAATCACACTGTCGTGACTAAGCAGGGAAAAAAAAATAGAAACCTACCTAGGCTGGAGATGAAGAAAAAGCAGCCAGTATGAGCGCAAGATAGAAGGGAACTCCTTCAAAACTCTTTAAAAAGCTTGATTTCTCAAGAAACTGGGTAATAAAATGTCAAAAAACATTTGTAGGGTGACTACATTGAATATGCTAGAATATAAAGTTTATTTTATTTTATTTTTTATTTAGTTTATTTTAATTAAAAGTAATTTAAAAGTTATATTTGTGTTACTCCATAGTTTTCATGAGTTTACTGTTATTCTAAATT
The DNA here is from genome assembly GCA_036877575.1 of Botia almorhae. Taxonomy (NCBI): domain Eukaryota; kingdom Metazoa; phylum Chordata; class Actinopteri; order Cypriniformes; family Botiidae; genus Botia; species Botia almorhae. The sequence goes on from JAZGTJ010017316.1 coordinate 2,200, forward strand.
GTAAAAAAAAACAGTAAAGAGTAAGTAAAGGTTTCTAAACTTTTTACAGGTACTATATATGTTTATATATATAAAGCAATATACCTATGCCTCACTTTGGATAAAAGCATCTGCTAAATATATGTAACCATATTAACAATGGTTTGATATGTGCATATTACTTCCTTAAATTGTTTTGTACTCCATTACTATTTTACTGTTTATTTTGTTTATAACAGGTTATGTAATGGTTGGATCCCATTGTCAATATTGTAAATGAATGTTCTCTTGAGCATCACAGTGGACATTTCCAGTAGTTTTTATATCCAAAAGTTTAAGGTTTACACAAAAATTCGCTAAACCCTTCCTAAAAATATAATCACTGAAGTAAAAAGATGACAACTATGCTCTGCCCATGACAAAAAAATTTATCTAAAATGCTTATATCGACAAAAAAACTACCCGTTGTTGTCAACTTTAAGCTCAGTATAGCCATATAAAATGTTTTCATTGTAAGCAGTGTAGTGTCTGGCATGGCCTAATATATGGATCGAGGGATTGTAAAATACCCCCCTTCAATTAAGGCTTCCAAACCCAGCACAGTGTGAAAGACCCCAGACAAACTTTTCCTCCAGATGGCTATCAGCACCTTTGACACCCAGTCCAAGCTTCAAAGGAATTCCATGGGCAGGTGTAACACCACATGGTCCAAGGAAATAGAAAAATTACAATACACCAAAGGAAGGACTTCTAGGTCACAACCAAACAATCCTAAACTGTAGGTAGTTGTGGATATTCCTATTGTATGTTGGCTCCCATACTATGTATCTTAACTGTAACTCTGTAGATGGTTTGATATGTAGCATTAATATGAATTACAACTTAATGTATTTCAAACTCTGGGATATTTATTATCTAACAGATCGTGTTCTAATTTCCCATCAGACTATATGTGTTGTGTAACCATAACCTGGCATGATAGTCTTTCCACAATAACCCGGGTTAATATTTGCAAATGTGCCATGTGGCCATAAAACATACCAAAAAGGTGTTGAGTGTGACAAAGAAACTCTTGCCTACTCAACACATATTGGTTGATTTTGGCCTCACTGGGCATGACCTGTGTGAAGTTAAAAAAGAACGCCAACAGCTGTTGCTCTCTTACTCTTAGTCTCTTGCTCTTGATCTCTTTCATGAAAGAAATTGTGTCTTAAACAACGTTTGGTTGACTTGCTACATTATTATAATGGTGTATAGATGTATTAACAATAATTGAGTGAACTTATTAATAAATAATTACATATTTGGTGGAGAATGCTTTATTTGTGAACAAAACTCAATATTAATACCCTTTACATTTATTACAATAGAAATAAATAGATGTGTATTCTAATGTAAACCTGTAAACCTAATGTAAACCTCCCCCAAAGACCTTTGGCTATGCACCACTTAGTCTACACAAAACTACAATGAATAAATGTAGGCAGCACTAACATGTGTGCTGTAGGTCACTATAGGATACCAGATGATGCAGTAAGCGCACAGAAGTACAATTTGTCTGTGCTTCTTGTTGTGTTCATGGAACAGAGAACATTAAAAGTCTGTCTGGTCTTGTTCTCACACTTGATGGTCACATAGAAAAATGTCTGGCGGCTGTCTTAAGTTTAAAGTGCGTTGGACTGCGTTTTGAATTTGAATTGCACATTTGCGGAAAGTTTCTGGAATTATGCGTGCCTTTGGTTCTCTGTGCATTAGAAAATAGTGTTTTGTTTTCAGAGTTTTTCTGTGTCTTATTTTCATGCACGCCACACTTTGTATATTTTTATTTGCTTAAAATTTTGAAAACATATCATTTTTGTTCCACTTCACAATTATGTGCTACTTTGTGTTGGTCTATCAGATAAAATCTCAATAAAATACATTAAAGTTTGTGGTTGTAAGTTCAAGGGATATGAATCCTTTTGCAAGGCACTGTATCTGTTCAAGCTTTACAGATAGCCATGCATCAACACCAGCTCCATCAATAACCAGCCTCACTGAGGAGCTCGTGAAGACACTGCAAGGAGTTTAAGTGACTCCTCCTAAGATCCCGGCGGCTACCTCTCATATGCCCAGTCAATTATTAGCTACCATCCCCGGTCAGTCCACAACTTGCATTCCTGGAGAAGTTCGAGGGTAACCCTTCTGAGTGCAAAGACTTCCTATTACAATGCACATTGTTTGTTAATCAGCTACCTTTACTGTATCCCACAGAATCCAGTGGAATTGCTTTTGTTTGTTCTCTGCTGACTGGAAGGGCATTAGTTTGGGCTACGGCTGTTTGGAGAATGGATGGATCCAGTTTTTCTACCTTTGATGCCTCCGCCATTTTCGAGAGGTTTTTGAAAACCCTACGAGGGTAAATGTCCAGGTGAACAACTGCTGACCCACATCCAGGGGAATTCGACTGCTGTGGAATATGCACTCACCTTCTGTACACTCACAACTCAGACCAAGTGGGTAGAGAATACCCTAAAGCTACTTTTTCAAAAGGGACTAAACCATGATCTCCAAGCTAAATTGGCTTGCCGTGATGAAGGAAGGAACCTGGGGGAAAACTTTGAGCTTGCTATCCAAATGAACAATTTGATACATACCCATTGCCCAGATTATATTCAACCATACTGCAACAACACCTTCACTACCCCTGCTGATCCAATGCAAATAGGTTATACCCATATATATACATCAGGTTATAATATATATATATACATCAGAAGAATGTGAACACCGCCTACGTTTACTGTATTGTGCCTGTGGTCAAGCTGGTCATGTTAAGTTTCACTGCCCAGTACGCCCGCCTACAAACTGTCTGCTGGTGAGTATTACTAACATTTATTCTTCCCATAGCGATAACAATCAAACTCCAGGATTTTTTCTATTGATAACAACCGTAAGGCCACTTCTGCTTTAATTGATTTGATAGCTGCTGGTAATTTCATGTCCCTAGTATTAATGCAACAACATAATATTAATGTTTTACCATGTGACTCCTCTCTTGTAGTAGAGGCGCTAGATGGTCATTCGCTTGGAAGGGTGGAGCACATGACGATGAGCCGCCGTCCACAGATAGGCATGCTTTATTCTGCCCTGGTTGCATTCCACAATCCCATCATTTCCTGGAGAAAGGGTTAAATTGTCTGTTGGGGTTCTAAATGTAATAATCATTGCTTTTACACAAATAAACCATGTTGCTGATAACCCCTCGGCTTGTTAAGAATCTTCCACTCCTGAATCCAAGATTCCCAATTATATCCCCATCATGCAATATATATATATGCTATATTGATCTAAAACAAGGCACTACTCCTCCTAAGGGCAGAATCTTTCGGCTATCACAAGCAGAGTCAGAGGCTATGAGGTTGTATATAGAGGAGGAACTAGCTAAGAGTTTCATTTGCCCATCCAACTCTCCAGCATCAGCTGGCTTCTTCTTTGTAAAAAAGAAAGACAGGGGACTGAGACCTTGATAGACCTTGATTTGATATCCGCTTCCACTCGTACCAGTAGCTTTAGAACAACTGCAAAAAGCCAAGTACTTTATTGTACTAAATTAGATCTGTGTAGTGCATATAATGTGATTTGCATTAAAGAAAGTGACGAGTGGAAAACGGCCTTTTCGACCTGCACGGGTCACTATGAATATCTGCTCATGCAATTTGGCTCAGCCAATAGTCCATCCGTTTTGTCAGTCATTTATGAATTACGTCCTTCGAGACATGCTAAACAAATGGGTCATTGTATATATAGATGACATCTTAATCTATTCGAATTCCTTTAAAGATCATGTCCACCATGTAAGGTCAGTTTTGAAACAATTGATTCAGAATCAGTTATGTTAAGGGAGAGAAATTTTCTATGGCAATTTTTGAGTTTCACACAACCAGTACCTCTTTCCTTGGCTACATTATCAGTAATAAAGGGGTAGCCATGGCTGAGAAAAAAGTCAGAGCAGCTGAGAGTGGCCTGAACCCAAAACTGTGAAAGAACTCCAACGTTTTCTGGGGTTCGCCAACTTTTATTGTTGTTTCATATGAGGTTTTAGTTCTGTGGTCGCACCATTAACTTCATTAACTAAACGCACCACTAGAAAATTGAACTGTCCCCAAAGGCTGACAGGGCATTCTCAGAACTAAAGGTAAGATTCATCTCAGATCCTGTTCTTCAACACCCAGATCCTGAACAACCATTCATTGTTGAAGTAGATGCTTCATATACTGGGGTGGGAGCCGTACTTTCACAACGTCACGGTTCCCCATTTAAGATGTTCCCATGCGCTTTTTCCTTGAAAACTCTCACCGGCAGAATGGAATTATGATGTAGGTAACCGTGAATTACTCCGTGAATTACCATAAAACTAGCTCTATAAGAGTGGCATCACTGGCTAGAGGGAGACTAGCCCCTAGACTAGCCTATGATCATTATTTTTTACCAGGTTTTAATTTTTTAGTCACCTACTATCTGGGTTTAAAAAATACAAGGCTGATGCTCAAGAGAATATTCTCCTGGTCAAGATCCTCGCCACTCCCATCCAATGGGACGTTTCTTTAAAAAAACGTTTTGCCATTTGCTAACCAAGTTCTTCCTGGAAATTGTCTAGTAAATTTACAGTGTAATTTATAATCATTGTTTCATTGATGTAAACCGTTTTGCTAAGTCGATATAGATAGCATACTTTTTTTTCTATTTTTCTTACCAACGCTTTTATCAGATATAAACAGGCTTTATCTACATTCTTCCTGAGGCGTCAACTCTCCAATATCTCAGCCTGACTGTGTCAGAGACTATTTCTGTTTTTGGTATTTCACAGCAGCATGGCTAACTCCCACTTTATGGTGGACCCTGTAGCTCTTACTAAAAGGGACTAATCTGGTCACCCAGATATAATATTTTGTTATCATTTACTAACCCACTGTTGTTTCAAACCCATATGACTTCTGTTGAATACAAATGGAGATTTTTTTTGAGTATGCTTAAACTGCTCATTTTAGTAACAAAAATATGCAATACTTCCATTGTTTTTCTGATGCCTTTATGGAGCTTGAAAATTAATTGAAAGTCCATTCACCTCTGTTTTGGATTTGGAATGACATGAGGGTGAGTGAATGTCAGTATTTTTTCTCGTCATCACCAAAAAATGTACTGCTAATTTGCAGTTTAGTGCAATTGAAATAACTGGGGGAAGAACTATTCATGGTATGTTGATCATGTTATCCTTTCTTTTTTGTATTACAACTAATGTTTTTCCTCTGGGGAGGTGATGCTCTGGTATATTCGTAAACAAAATCTGTTGGTTAAGAAAATGTTCACCTGTGTTTAGTGAGATTCAACAAGACCTTGTTGTTGTATTGAAGGCAGTATTTCCTGACTTGTCCCCATGAAATATCATCTGCATTTACAGGCTGTTTTATACCAAGCATTAACATCTGTCTCTGGTGATCTGATCACAGTATTGACACTGATAAATATAGACGTAATCAGGTTTAAAAATATTCTAAGACAAATCACTGGCACCACATTTGGAGGTGGGACACCTCCACACCTGTATTGCAATAATTGCACAAATATTTGTTATGCAACTTTTTCAACTGTCATTAACATGCAGTTACAAGGTAATGTATGTATGTATTACCACAGTTTGTACAAATCAAGCAAAAATTGCATTTTCAGTAAACAGTTATATTAAAGTGAATATCTTTTTTGTTTGGTCAGGGGCAAGACAAAATTATTTTGTATTCATAATTAACACGTGTTGACAATAGAGATTAAATTGTATCTAACCTGAAATATTCCTATACTGTAAACACTATTATACTGTAAACAGTAAACTACAGTACTCTGTTACGGCTAACACTCTGTAGATAAGTAGAGATTAGTAGCGGTTGTAACAGGGTGTAGATTGCTTTAAAGCAGTGTTTCTGTTTGTCTTTGTGTTGCAGATGTGATGGATCACCAGAGAACTCTTTGTTCAGGATGTCTGGGGTCTGCACTCCCCCCATCCGCCGCAACAGTAAACTGGCCAGCCTGGGCCGCATCTTCAAGCCCTGGAAGTGGAGGAAAAAGAAAAATGAGAAACTAAGGCAGGGATCTACAGGTAGAACACACAAACTGTACACACAGCCAATTTCTGCACATTCTGTGCATTTGAATGTCTGTCATTTCATGTGCTTTATTTTTTTAAATGTGACTCATCAATAATAAATTGATGAGAAAGGGTAAGAGACACTGGGCCTGGTTTGACGGTATGGCAATTCCTATGGTGTGATAACTGCAATATAACTGGCCCATGGCAGTGCTTGATGTGCATAAGGTACACCTGCAAGTATATTAGGGCACCTGTAGAGCATGTCATCAGCTTCTTTGTCTAAAGGAGACGTAGACAGGCACCGCTGCAGAATATGCGGCTGCAGCATATGTGGCTGCCACATAGTCCATAATAAAACACAATCACCATAGGTATAACACAACATAATACCCTGCTTGCGCACTGCTGGTGACAAAAATACCTCTCTCAGGCCTCTGCCCAAACTAACATTTGAGAGGAGCTAGAAGATAAATTGCTTCAGCCGCTCAAGTGTTGTCCTTTGACAAAGCTCTAGAAACAATCGCATGAATGCAGAGTCCTGCTAAAAGTATAGGACACTAATACACAGGGAGGTGTTAAACACAGCAGTTGAACACAGGTATTCTAGGAAAGTGTAAGCACACCCCTCAAGCATGCGACTGGGCTAGCTGCATAAAGGCTAGAGATCTAGGGGAGGTTAAGTACTACTCTACAAGTGTCCTGCTCTATGAAGGGCAGAGGACCCACCATAGCAAAAAAAGGATACTACTCTGCACACAAGCCAGAGAAACAAAATTTCAGGGGGGAACTTGAGCATGGTTTGCCCCACCCACCAGGAACATCCTCTTTTCCCTTCCTGGGGGTTTTAAGGGGAGCAAAGGACTTTCTGTAGAGAGGGTGCTACTCCCCAGAGGACAAGCATTCCAGGGGGAAATAATAAGAACTAGCTGTCACTACTCAAAACCGTTATCCTCTCAGATCAGCTCTGTGGGGAGTCAAAGAACCCACAGTCGCAGTCCACAAGAGCCACAGTCGCTCGAAAATACTGCCCCTTAGTGGAACTCTGAGCTGTTTCTCTTGCATGAAGGACCTGCTCTATGCACTACCCACACCTCAGGAAAGTGAAGCTCTTGTGGGGGGACCCCCTATAGTGAAGGTACAACAGGTACAGTCGAATAGAAATCAGCCCATATTGGACTCTTAACTCAACCCCTATGACCTGCTTTTCAAGTTGAGGCATACAATGCCGGCTCCAGCCACTGGAAACTGAGTCCAGTTTTTTGGGCCTGCCTAGATGTCTATGCAACACTAAAACGGGACAGGAAAATGAGGGAGTGAGATGGGGCTACTTTCTCACTCTTGTGTGAGCCTTGTCCCACTTGCTCATGGCAGCTTGCCTCCTTTCTTAGCATTACATCACTCCTGCGGTCTGCCCCATGATGGTGGAGGAGTGTGGGTGGCAATGATCTTCCTTCGGTCCTGCCTTGAGAAGACCCAATCTGCAGGGTGTTCACTAAGACTCACCCAGACAGATAGCCACCAAACATCGGACATCAGGCCAAGGCCTTAAAGGACCTGCAAGAGGGTAGATCCAACCCAGGGCTCATGCAAGAGTAATGCACCGTGACCAAGCTCGCAGTGAAGAAGCAGACTAAGGTGATAAAAGCTTCTCATGTCTTCTCAATATGAACACTTAGCTCCCTTAAGAGCCGAGTGCGTTCAATACCTCTGACACAGATGCACACACTTTTGAAATTATTTGTAGCTGGGTCCATTGCCACTTCGACTCAAGAACAACAGACAAACAGCTCCAAACAGCTAAACACAAAAAAGCTGATGACATGCTCAACAGGTGCCCTACTATACTTGCAGGTGCACCTGATGCGCATTAGGCACTGCCATGGGTCAGTTATATTGATGTGATTATACATGATATTCAGATATCAGATACACTGGAGGCATTACCAATAGCATCAAACCAAACACAGTGTCAGGTTTCCTCGAAAGGGAACAATATTACTGTGCAGCACCCATAAAGAGACCAACTATTAAACTTTCTAATGCATTACATGTTCAAGGGAACCATGGCATTAGTAAATGAGCTTAATAAAATAACCTCTTAAAAAATTTTATGTACTATATACTATGTTTAGCTTTTGAGTTCAATGAAGTTTATATCTAACTCATCTGCAGCACTGGAGACGAAAGTGGCTGCCAGGCAGAGTCGTGGTGATGTTGTCAGGAATGGCCTGGCAGAAGCTTGCATGGGTGAGAAAAACTGCTACATCACACTTTTCCCTGCAGCAACTATTCCAACTGTGGCTGTACATTCACACCATAACTGTGGGAAGATCACCTTGTATTATATGAGCACCAGAAGTGGTATGAGGCTTTAATGAGGAAGTGATGGGATGATTTTTTGGATCTTGTCCATTCTCAGAGTCTGGTCTGGCCTGTGGCAGGACTACAGATGAGCCAGGACCCCCCTCACAGGGATTCTCTGATGAAGAGAGAGGGGACAAGCCAATTGCACCACTTGTCTGCGCTGCAAAGGTTCTTGGTATTGATGAAGAAAATACATCTACAGGTGAGATATTTCAGGGTTGCACAATGTCACAGGATTAAATATGTAAAAGGCTTAAAAAATAAATTAGATAGATATATAAAAAACTACAAAAACAGTAAAGACAATATTTTTATTTAAATAAAAGCAAAATTAGGGCAGAATTAAGTTTATTGATACTGTCAGGACTTCGGTCTGATCAACCGGATTCCCAGTTGATCAACCAGACTCCCAGTTGTTGTCCTGCACCTCGGAGATGGAGCGCATTGCGGAGGGGGTCGCCAGTCTCCAGGTTTCAGTAGGGGTGAGGCAGAGGCAGAAGCAGAAAACTGAGGCAGAAGAGAACAAGGAGAGTATCATGCGTCTGGATGAGTATTACAGTGACCAGGAGATCTGGAACGACTCTGTCATCTGTGGTGTGTTTCTTTGATCAAATAATGTACCTTAATTACATTATGTAAGGGACAATGTACAGCCAGCCATTTGTTATTACAAATGTGGAGGGGTATTTTATCACACTGAAGGGGTTTATTCTGTGATAACAATTGTGTCTGGATGTATTATCAGCATTACCCTGTTTATTACACATCTACTTACCACATGACTAAATTACTAGACATGAAATGTTGATTTTAAATATTTTATTAGCTCATTTATAATAAATACAAACCTTTTGCAAGGAATAACCATTTCCTATTGGCTTAAAGCCAAGACACAACATTCGAACAAGACAAACGTAATTTGGTTTAATCTTTTGTAAATATAATCTCATATAGTTTATTAATAGTTTTGGGAAGGTTACTTGTAATGTAATACAGATTACATTGTAATGTAATACAGATTACATTACAATAGGTTACAGATTACAAGTTACTCTATTGTAATAAGTAGTGTAACTGTTTATTTTAAAAAAATCGAATTACTTTATACAAGTAATATAACTTATTATATTTAATTACCTTTTGATTACCTTTATACATTTCTAATAAATGTTTTCAACTGTTAATCATTTTTAAACACTTAAATGCATAGATATTAACATTGTTAATTCAATTCAATTCAACTTTATTTGTATAGCGCTTTTCACAAAAGGACATTGTTACAAACCAGACCAGGCCCAGCCAGGAGAACCAGTTCTCCTCTGGCAAAACTGCTGCATCTCTACAAGCTCGCCAGTGCTTGCACAACTAGACTAAGTGAGCAGAGAAATATAAAAGACAGTAAATAAAAGGAAGTGGTGCATTTAACATTATCCTTAATGTTATTATGGTGTTGTGTGGTGTG
>JAZGTJ010017317.1:0-12128 GCA_036877575.1 Botia almorhae
ACACACATAATAAACACTCCAATATTCCATAAAAAATGAAGTTCATTTTGATTTCATGATTACTTTAAAGGATAATAAATGCAAGGATAATATGTAAATAAAAATAATAAATAAAAAAAATGTTTTACTACAACAATATAATGTGTTACTCATGGCAAATTCGCTTGCTTAAATAAAATGTCAAGTAGCAAAGGACTATTATCTGGGGTTATTTTCGCAAATTTACAGAAGTGGCTGTTTTCTTCCTGGCACATGAACGCACCATCCATAATTACTATTGAGTAATTACTACTAGGATTGGTTAAAACAGTTCCAACTAATAAGGTTGTATAAGGTTGTAATAAGGTTGTCATCCTAATGTTTTCATTCTGTAACAAAAACAATAAAAATGTTTTAGTGACACTTAAAACATCCTGTTTTTAGATGTCATATTAACAATATTGCTTGGTAACAACTTAAAAATAATGTGTTTGATATATATTAATATATATTATACTAAACGTTCTACTGGCAATACTGCCAGAACTTTTTGACAACTTTGAACTTTAGGATTATGTTCCAAGGACGCTCCCTGTTAGCTTGGATACAGAGAAGCTGTAGTAATGATTCCCATATAAAACTAATCTCAATCAAACAAAGGACTTTCATTGTGACTTTCTGACAAAATTAGCATTTTGACTTTAAGCTATTACAAAGCATACATGTATGTCAATTTGAAATGTAGTTGATCATATTGACATGAGAATGTAAGATGGTTTTATCTGTTCTGTCTGAGACTCTAAGTTCCTTCTGAATGCTTCTCTTGGACTCTAGTCTACTATCTGAAGACAAAGCCAGTAGTCACAAAGCCAGTAGCCAGTCCCAAAACTGTAAATTCTGTTTTGTTGTTTTCTCACCCTCCTGTTGCTCCAAACCTAAAAGAGTTTGTTTCTTTCATGGAACACAAGAGGAGAAATATTAATGAACTCTGAAGTTGATCTTTGTTTCCATATGACAATGACAATTGGACAGGTACACTCCAGAAGTTATGTCACCAACAAACACTGATAAGCTACCAGGGATTGTTGTACTCTTCCTCTATTAAGTATATGTACCATATTAAAATGCATGTTGTTACTTGCTACTTCATTAGTTGGCAACTCATTTAGGTAGGAAGTCACTTGCATATTTTACTTAAAATTGACTTAATTGAATGATTGATTTAGTGCCTACATTTACTTTATAAAACAACATTAACTTCTGGCATCTAAGAGAAGATAAACTCCTCTTTCAAATGTGAAGTAGGGATTAGAGATGATTCTTTAATACATGGGTTATTTTCATGCTTAAACAATCTGACAAGTGCTGTTTGCCATCTTTTCAAGAGTATTATCATGCCGATACACATAAGTTCAAAGGCTACATTTTCATGAAACATGAAATGGTTTCTGTCATGATTGATGTTAAGATTATTCTTATTTAATCTATTACAAGTAGGTTAATCAAATCATACAGTCGTACACACAAGTGTCTTTTGTACATTGATACTACATCCTCTAAGACCATTGATGTAATGTGCTGGAGAGTAGAGGAGATGAAACCGGATTTAACTGCAGGTAAGAGTGTTTAATAAACCAAACATGAACTATAATCTATAGCCTGAACATGAAACATAGCAAGGAAAACCATGAACAGAACAAAAGTATGAACAATAACTGACAGACAGAATAAGGAAACATATTTACATTAGGTATATACTGTATATACCTAAAGTAATTAATAATAACAGGAAACACCTGGAAACACTAGGGTGGGGAAACACAATACAAATGACAATGCCCACAGGATCAATTATTTTTAATACCAGGTGTCCCCACTGCAATTTGAATATTGAACATAATAAACCTCCAAGCTAATGCAAACACTTTAATATATTACATAACCCAACTATATATCCTTCCTACAAATCTACAGATCTGAATACATCCTATGTGTTTTGTACATGTTTGTTATTATATTTGTCTGCTATGCTCTATCTATTGGTCTGGTATCTTGGCTAGACTTTGTTGCTATAATAAAGGCCCTGTTGATTATCTAGTATCTGTTTGTTTGTTTAATTTTCTTATATTCCTTTCTCCTGGATTTTGTGCATGTTTGTCATTTTTACTATCTATTATATAGCATCACTTGGATGCTTCATTTAAAGATTATACAAGTACTGACATTCTGATTTCAAATCTAACAAACGACACTGCTGATTGTTAAACTATTTTTTCTTATTTTTGCATATTTGAATTCAGAATGGTAGACAGATGCGCGGGCTCATTTCTATCACTGCAGCACGATTAGTATCCCAAAAATAATGTAGGCAAAACAAAATTTCCACCCCTGGAAAACAAAGCCATATGCCTCAAAAAAGAGCTTGTTTATTTTTACACAAGTGCAACTAACCGAAATGGTCTAGCCCACATCTTTATTACAAAACTGCAACATAACGCAGCACTTATCAAAATGAGAGAAACCATTACCATAACATGCAATAATAACCATGCAAGCAATAAGCAAAGATCAGGTTTTCTGTATCGTTGGTTCAGCGCTAAATCCAGCAAGAATCGTAATAATTTTATTTCGCACGCGCTCATCCAGCTGTAACTGCTGTAACTATAGCAACATTAGCTGTCAATGGACATCACACTTGCCTCACTAGCCGCACCTTTACCGAAAACGACACTGTTAAGGACTGAATTGGCAGTTGGCATTATTCCAAACATTTAAAACAAAGTGTTAAGTTTTACCTGAGGACCCAAAAGCGCCGTTCTTGATCCCTCTGTGGTGCTTTCGCCGTATATTACGCGTTTTGTTTTGTCGACGCTGTGTTCTTCCTTGGTAACGCGTCACGGCTTTTCTCTGGTGATGCGCGCAGTGAGCCCTATGTTCAAATCACGATTCATTGCGATGTGGGTGGTGTGAATAAGTGGTTAAAGATCCTGGATGGTAAGTAAAAGACTGTATGCTTTGAGTCTTTTCTGTACACTTTGATATATCATTTTGCTCTTAATCTGATTACTCAGAGGGACTGAACCAAAAATAAATAACATTTTATAAAGCCTGTCAAACCCATTAATCAACTGGAAACGTCTCTGGTTACGTATGTAACCCGGTTCCCTGAGACAAGGAACAAGATGTGGCATCATGCTTGGCGGTCTGAACACGTGTAAAATCACACCTATTTATAGACATGTCAAGGTCATGTGACGTAATTTTGCAGTAGCCACGTAGTCTTTGAAAGGTGCCTGCAAAATGCATCATCAGATTATTATTCTGAAGGAAGGCTGTGCAGGAAAGACTGAAGTATGGCAACGTGATGCAGCATCTTGTTCCCTGACTCAGGGAACCAGGTTACATATGTAACCTTATGACACTATGGGGAATGTTAATGCATACTATGACCCACTGAGGGAGGGCCTGCCCCAGATGCTGTAAAACATTGGCACAGAGAACAACAGGAGCAAAAAAAGAGAAACTGTTATGCCAGGAGGATCTGAGTGCCTGGGGCTAAAAATCTAAGGAATGTGTGTGAAAAGGACTAGCCTGTCTCAGCACAAACATCACTTAGATGCCCCTCTAGACAGTGCCTTAGATGATGCTATACTCCTGGTACAATGGGCTTTGATGCCCAGGGGTGACACACAGGCCTCATAAGGCAGATTATAAGCATCCATGATCCAGTAAGATAAGTGCCATTTTGTGACCACATTACCTTGGTTGCGAAGACCAAAATAGACTAGGAGCTGAGAGGTCTTACGCCACTGGGTTTGGTGGTGGACATAGATCCTCAAAGCTCTAACTGGACAAAATAAGTGAAGATTTTCCTGTTCAGGTGACTTATACACAGAACAGAAGAACAGAAGGCCTTAAGCACCACCAGGTGACACTTTGGTGGCACCTTGGGTATATAGTCTGGTCTAGGCTACAAAATGGCTTTAACAAAGCAGACAGGCTCTACAGAAGGAGCCTGTAGATCCCCTATTGTCACGTTTAGGTTCAGATTTTCCTGTGTTGTTTGGTTTCCTTTGTTAATTTTGTCATCTTGTCAAAAAGTTCATCTAGTTCAGTTCCTCCTCTTTTGCCTTAGTTTCTGATTGTTTTCACCTCTTTCTGACCTCGACAGGGAGGAGCTCCTTGAACACGTCAGACTCTTTCTTATACTCACAGTATCTGTTGACGATGAAGCTAACATCATTACCAGACAGACCATGAGGAGTAATTAAGGCATCAAAAAGGATTATCCCTTTGTTCAATACTTGATAGGTTAAGCCACAGATGCCTCTCCGCCGCCACCAAAGCAGCCATAGAACTAAGATCTTTGGCATCGGCAGAGATCCTGAACCCCATCCGGTTCTAATCCCACACCATGGTCCAAGTCTTTAAGCAGATCAGCCTGGTATACCTGCAAAATTTGCACAGTGAGCAAGGAAGCCTTGCCCACCAAACTAAATGTTAAGAGGGCATGGAGGGAAAGATAGAAGAGGGGAGAGTTAGCCCAATAATCATACTAGAAATAAAAAACTAGGTAACTATCAAAACTTGGAATAATTACTCACAGTGGGATATGGATTCTTCCACAACTTTGACGCCTCAATATGAAGGTCAGGAAAACATGGGAGCTTACAGTAGGGAGGCTGTTCTCGGTTGGATGATAAGAATCTATTATTGGACGATAAGAATCTATCATCCAACTTAGCTCTTATAATGTGCTGTCATTCATCTGCCCACTGGAGGCTCAGTTTTTCACTGTTTTTTTTTCCATTAAAAATAAGACATTTCTTGGTTTGTGACATTGAGCGCAACCCCCATTAGTAGTTTAATGCATTAAATAAATTAAGTGCTAACTTTCTATAAATTACAAGTTCATGAAAAATTCTGGTCCTGGTTGCTGATTGGTCAATATAACATTCCCTTTTTGTTAAAATATATAGTAACAGCTATAACATATCCCATAGGAAACAAATATTTGTCCTACAGGGGCTATATTTTCTGGCAGAAAGATGGCATTTTTTAATAGCAATTATGACTGCCTAATTGCAGTATTATCAAAATAAAGTCACAACTGAAGAAAGTTACTCCACTGTGCATCATGTCTAAGAACATCCTTGATTACATGTAGCATGATCTCTCGTGCGTTATTTAAATACAAAATAATTCCATAGATGTAGACCCAATGGCAGTGAATGTACAGTGCCTTGCAGAAGTATTCATACCCCTTGAACTTCTTCACATTTTGTCACATTACAACCACAAACTTAAATGTTTTTATTGAGATTTTATGTAATAGATCAACACAAGGGAGCACATAATTGTGAAGTGGAACGAAAATGATACATGGTTTTCAAAATTTTAAGCAAATAAAAATCTGAAAAGTATGGTGTGCATTTGTATTCAGCCCCCCTGCATCAATACTTTGTAGAGCCACCTTTCGCTGCAATTACAGCTGCAAGTATTTTGGAGTATGCTTCTACCAGCTTTGCACATCTAGAGACATTCTTCTTTGCAAAATAGCTCAAGCTCAGCCAGATTGGATAGGGAGCGTCTGTGAACAGCAATTTTCAAGTCTTGCCACATATGCTCAATAGGATTTAGGTCTGGACTTTGACTGGGCCATTCTAACACATGAATATTCTTTGATCCAAACCATTCCATTGTAGCTCTGGCTGTTTGTTTAGGTCCATTGTCTTGCTGAAAGGTAAATCTCTCTCCCAGTCTCAAGTCTTTTGCAGCCTCCAACAGGTTTTCTTCCAGGACTGCCCTGTATTTAGCTCCATCCATCTTTCCATCTACTCTGACCAGCTTCCCTGTCCCTGCTGAAGAAAAGCATCCCCACAGCAGGATGCTGCCACCACCATGTTTCACAGTGGGGATGTTGTGTTCAGGGTGATGAGCAGTGTTACTTTTCCGCCACACAAAACGCTTTGCATTTAGACCATAAAGTTCAACTTGGTCTGGTCTCATCTGACCAGAGCACCTTCTTCCACATGTTTGCTGTGTCCCCTACATGGCTTGTGGCAAACTGCAAACGGGACTTCTTATGTCTTTCTTTCAACAATGGCTTCTTCTTTCCACTCTTCCATGAAGGCCAGATTTGTGGAGTACACAACTTAAAGCTGTGCTGTGGACAGATTTTCCACCTGAGCTGTGGATTTCTGCAGCTCCTCCAGAGTGACTATGGGCCTCTTGGCAGTGCTCTCCTTGCTCAATCTGTCAGTTTAGGTGGACGGCCATGAATATTCTGGACTTTGACTGGGCCATTCTAACACATGAATATTCTTTGATCCAAACCATTCCATTAAGTAGGTTTGCAGTTGTGGCATTCTTGTTCCATTTTTGGATGATGGATTGAACAGTGCTCCTTGAGATGTTCAAAGCTTGGGATATTTTTAAACCCTGCTTTAAACTTCTCCACAACTTTATTCCTGACCTGTCTGGTGAGTTCCTTGGTCTTCATGATGCTTTTTGTTCACTAGTGTTCTCTAACAAAACACTGAGGCTTTCACAGAACGCAACACTTTTCAGGTTTTTATTTGCTTATCATTTTCATTCCACTTTACAATTATGTGCTACCTTGTGTCGGTCTATCACATAAAATCTCAATAAAATAAATTGAAGTTTGTGGTTGTAAGGTGACAAAATGTGAAAAAGTTCAAGGGGTATGAATACTTTTGCAAGGCATTGTTCTTGCTCAATAACAGATTTTTGTTTATTTGTAGCCAAAATAAGTTATGCACTGCAGCTTTAAAAAATGTATAATTACTATAAATGTTAGTCATAAAGGATTACAGCATTATACTGTCACAATCCTGTCCAGCTGTGGGCCTTTAGTGTCCAGTCTTTTGTAACAGGATTGTGATAGGCCTATGTTTTGTGATCCAAAAATCACAATGGAGTCTAGAGTCCACCACTGTTAGGTTGGTATTGTTTGCCATGTGGTTGGATTCCTATGTCCAAGTATGTTACTGTACGTTACCTGCCTTTGCTCTGTACACTCCTTAGTTCTTTTCCTATTTAATGCCCTTGAGTTTGCTGTCTCGTTTCTTTCAATATTATGTTGTTTCCCTCTCAAGGGTTTTTTGTTTGTCAGTCCTGTCTACTGAGATTTGAGTTTTGAGTTTTTGTTCATTAAAGGTTTTTTGTTGCACACTGATGTCTGCTACATGTGATGTACAGAATAGCAACTGTTGTAAGAACATCTGTAATTATTTTATTAATCACAAAATATGCAACCACTTGTATGGTGCAGTGTACAATATCTTAGTTAAATTTTTCAGTAATACAAATAATTTAATCACTTTAAAAATCAATGATCCACAAAGTATATATAAAAATATAATTTATTGGAAAAACAAATAAAAGTGCATCAGAAAGGAACTCACTGGTATTATTGCCAGGTGATTACAATGAACACAAAGTAGTACAGTACGTACAAATGCAAAACTTCATTTAAGAGTTAAATGACAGTTACATAAATTAGTACACACTGTACACTGTACTGTCTTCTGTGTTACAGTATTTACACAAGATTGAATTCATTGTTGAATTCATTTTCATTATTTTTTCATTAAATAACAGAAAACAAAAGAATAGACAGTATCTCATTATCTAAGTCTCATTTGTAGTGGATTACTTTCTTCCCAAGAAATGGGACTTGTTTTATGCTTGACAGATCAGGTTCAATGATGACCCCATGACAATGTACAAATTAAATATAAAAAAAATACATGTAAATTGTATGATTACATTATTGTCATTTCAATCTTTTCCCATACAGAGGAAAAAGTTCTTAAATAGACCTCATATATATATATATATATATACACATATATATATACACATATATATATATATGAACTCTGTGTCCAAAATGTCTTAACATAGTTTTCAGTGCTTTAGGTCTGCCATAGTCTATGCATGACCAGTCAAACAGCCAGATGACTTCAGAGCTTCAAAAAATTCAAAGAGAGGAAAAGGTTTGCAGAACCAGAGTCAAGGCCCAATTCATATCAAATGTTTGAGTTTTTCATGCTCACAGGAAGAAAGAATTTCAGGGTTCAGTAAAAACAGGGAGCTGCCTGTGCATGTGGTAGATTGTCAGTGGCTACATTTGGAATGGAATACTAGCTTGCTACTACAAAATGTGCAGTATATAATGTATACCATCAACTATTATTAAAAATAATAGTAAATAATATTTACAAAAATAGTAGTGAAACTTATGCAACAAGAAATGCTTCAAACAGTAGTACATTGTTGTCATGTGACTTAATCATATTGCATGTTTGATTCAGCGACTGCCAAACAGTTATCTCTGAAACCAAAACAGTTATTTACGTGTTGCACGTAACACCCAATGCAGTGTATTATGGTTGTATTCTGCGCTTTTTGCCAAATGTTTCAAAGGTCATCTGGGTATTCCATGCATACAAAACATTTGCATATTGTGCACAGTGTACTTACTATATACTGCTGATAATGTAGTAGTATGCTAGTATGCTGTTCCAAATATAATCAATATGTGTGTGCATGTATTTGTGAGCATCTACTAAATAGGGTGTGTATAACTGGAGGGCTTCTTACATGTCATTTTCATAGTCCCCAATCATTCTTCGTGAATTTGAGGTGAGGAAGATATCGTTCTCACGGGGGCAGTCATGATGACATGAGCAGGTCTTGATAAACATCATCTTCCTTCTGAAAGAGTCTCCCTCAGGACAGTGGAACTCCACTTCAGCCGTGATGGTGGCATGAGGTGTGCAGCAGCGTCCATCTGTACACACCCCACAGAACTTTGGCTTGTACACTCTTGTGCTCTGGCACCCAGACAGCTCAAAACGCATCCCTCGTTGGCTCTTTGGAGTCCGCACACACTTCTTGCCTCTCTGTAAGGAGGATAAAGTATGTTTAATTAGATGTTTATCTCTTGTCTTACTGCAAAATAAAGGCCAGAAACATCCAATGTGTATTGTAAGCGCTTGGTCGCATGGCACATTCTTTGTACAAATTTCAGCACTCAAGGGTGTTGGGTCAGAAACACTTAAAGACTGTTGAACATTGTTCTTAGCATGTTCATTTGCACTTATATGCAGCAGCTAATACTAATATTCACTATAACATCAAATGCAGTGTGTATTTTAGTAGTGTTGCACTAAAAATTGTTTTCTGATATATTTATGAATCCTTGACATGTGTAATAGAGCTGTGTGTCACAGTCACATATTTGATCACATGTTTTGGGCCTTTCTTACTGCTTTTTCACCCATCCTACCTTGATGTCCTTCTCCAGTTCTGCATGACATGGGCGAATCATACAGATGCGGCTCTGTCGTTCCAGCTGGCATTGTTCATTGTCATTGGTCACACGAGAGGACACGCCCATTCCGCAGGTGGCAGAGCACTCACTCCAGTCAGTTGTCTGAACTATGCAGTTGTCCCTTGCGCTCTCAGGCTGGACTTCCTGAGAGGACACCTCTCTGTATGCTGTACAGAGAATGTTAAATTCATGCTTTACCAATCATATAAGCTTATATAAAACCAGGGAGCATATTTTTAAAAACAGCTTGACTAGTTAAATGAGTTAAGGGGAAAATGAGGAAATTATCAAAAATGCAGGGGGAGGACAAGGGAATCAAGAGATTTGTATTTAGAACTCTACTTACAAAACCAAATAGCATCTATCATTGCAAAGCAACAAGATAAAAGGTTGACTTGCCGATTGACCTACCAGCCATTGCTGACTGGAAGGAGTCTTCATGTGGGATCTGGTCACACACCCATTCCTCGCAGCACTTGCCTGGGATCTGGACACGGCGCGGGTAGGGGCAGTCAGGGGAAGGCAATCGTATGTTGCTGGCACAGATTGGTACACAGCCAATCTCTCCATTCATGCACACACATTGATGTTTGCAGCTGGGCTGAAATGTCTCACCGCTACGGTATATTACACCACTCAAGTCACACGTTTGGCCTTCTTGAGCTGCAACACATGCAACACTCATTTCACATAAGGGTATGGCAGTTCACATGAGCTGGTTTGGGTTCTCAACAAAGAACGTGCAACACATGGAGAAATTCTCTCTACTTTTGTATTTTTTAAAAAGCAACAGAAGACTGATAAACTCACCCATGCAGATGCCCGTTTCAGTATCACTTAGCATGCTGTAATCACAATAAAGGTCCTTATGGTAGTCACATGGCTCCAGGAGAGAACATGGCTCTCCTGCCTGTCGAGCACAGACCTTACAGCAGCTGCAGCTGTCCAGCACCAAACTGGTGCCTACAGGGCATAAAGGGGTCTCAGCTGGACAGTTACAGGGCTGAGAGCAATCGTGACCCATTGCCTGCATAGAACAATGACAAGACTTCCTTTCAAAAATGTTCTTTTAATAGCAATTTTACTAATTAACGTTTTCATAATTACTTCTGTGTCTATCAGGGATAGATTAGTTACTGTTATTTAGTAATTATCCAAATGCAAAGTCCATGTGGAATTCTTATCATGGCCACAAGGGGGAGACAATATGCACTATATACACAATCTGTAACCAGTGCAGTGATGCTTTGGAATTACACTGCTCTAAACCTAACTTCAACCATACACAGTACTTTTAGAATATTGAAAGTTGTGAAAAATTATTAAAATTATAATCAGTAAGACGCTACCCATAGATATTAATTGTTTTTTAGAAACATAAAATAGAAAAGGGTTGACTGGAGTTTCATGAAGACAACCACTTTTCTAACAGTCAAAACTGTTTGGATTATTAGGTGTGATATTAGGTGTAATTATGGAACATTTGATTAACATGCATCTGATTAAATCTAATCGAATATATTACCAAGAGCAATTTGGGAGTGGTTAGAATGTCAACCACTCCCCAAACTAACTGCCTTTCTGCAGACAGCAGTACAAATCCATACACATGCAAATTAGAAAAACTTTTAAATGTATGTCGTATGGCTAGTTATGTTCTATTTATCCATAAATTAATATTTATATAAGAGTGAAATAACACTTACACTTAACAGTTTATATAGCAATAGTGGCTGAATCTGCTACATCTAATGCATTACGTATACTACATTAACTATATCATTATAGTTGTGTTCACTCACCAAATGAATATGCAAGCCGAGAATGATGAATGATCTGATAAATATTGTTCCAGCCATTTCCTCAAAGTGTCTCCAACAGATGCACACTCCACAAGTTTGTTTTGCTTTTTGGGTATCTGTGATCACTGTAAGATTGCAGAGTTGTAGTGGAGTCCTGAGCAGAGAGCCCCTCTTTAAATACTGCCAGAGCGGGGTGTAACCCACCAAAGTCAAGCCATGCCACGCGACCCAGAGAGGTGAAAATATTTCAATTCCAGATGGTTTTCCAGAATGTTTGAAAACGCTACAGATGCTGTCGACCAGCTCTTCAATTAATCATACCACAGATTCCAGAGAGTTCACAAGGGAAAAAATGTGTTTTTTGCACAAAGTTTGACTTCTGTTTATATAAATATTAATGCAGGAAAATCTATCCATATGGTTCAGGAGGTTTTTATACTTCATAATAAGGACTTCATATTAAGTGACTAGTGAAACATTGCATGCATGCATCAATATCTCTATGTAAAGTTTCTACTGATCTGATTTGAAGATTTAAAGTTAAAGACTGCATTAATTGTTTTGTTAAGACTAGTTCATTCTGCCCCAACATATGGCAACAAACACCAACACGATGAGCAATTCCTGGCTGTTCATGGCTAACAACCTACAACAACATGATGAGCAATTCCTGACTCTTCATGGCTAACCTCCTGTCTGAGTCTGCCCTCCCTCTGATTTGTATGCAGAGGTAGGCTCCAGGTCACATTGTGGCTTAATAGCAAGGCATATGCTGTAGCAGGTTAGGCTGGTGCTGTGCTGCACACCATGGAGTGTTGCAGGCATGCCAAACTGATCTGCTCAAGGACCTACATCGGGGGGAGGGGCTTTTCCCAGATGTGGTGGCTGAACTGCTCCACTCTCCAGATTTAGCTCTCAGGGCCGCTAAATAAAAAGCTGCTGTCATAGATCTATGACAGCAATAGTGGCAACGGAGAGACGTGGCT
>JAZGTJ010017318.1:0-12128 GCA_036877575.1 Botia almorhae
TATTATATATAGACAGTATTGCATTCTCTTCTAAATGTCTAGCTTAGATTAGATTCTGCAAAAGCCTGTATTATCTTCCTCTGCCTTTGAATGGCATCCTACCAGAGAACAATGCAAAAGTAATTGTATATATATAGATTTTTATAAATCAGCCTCATTGCAAAGAAGTTTCCTTAAAGAAGGTATTTATTTGTCCGTTTTTGTGGTGACTGCATTCTGGGTGTTTTAGCTTTTACGGTTAAACGCTGTCTGGGACAGAAACAGCTGGGAATTGAGCAAACTGAAGAAAGCTGATACAGGTTAGGCTTACTGTATGAGGGCCACATTAGTCAGTAAAGCTATATAAAACAGGCAAATTGCATTCAAGCACGGTTCCCTGCATTCGGCAAATACATCCAATAAGTAAGCCCTGCCAGCTCTGTCGTCTGAGTGTGTGCTGATGGATTCGTATAGAACAGAATTCGCAGTGCGTAAATTAATATACGCGAAATGTAGGCCTATAAGTGTCACACGCCAGGCGTAGTCTCATAAATCATGTTGTAAGTGTGCATACGTGTGTCGTGTCATGTGTGTAGCCCACACATTCGTCTTCTCTGCCTTCACAGCAACATATTCCTGAAGCCCACAGCTGTCTGTGGCTTCCTGAAGATTCATGGTCCAGTACAAAGCATTAAGAACAAGCGTGCACAGAGCGAGGCCCACAGCACCGATCTGAAGCGACTTATTTCTTATACTCTGCTTAGCGCCAAGAGGTTACTTTGAGTTAAGCTGATTTTTGCATTATACAGTGAAATTTATTTTTCATAGAGCGAAAATAGGCAGTTTTGGAATGCTTAGTGTTATATGGCTTATTTGTGTTTGCAGTGAATTAGCCTGTGAAGTTCTGGCAGTGTCAGACTTTTTGGTCGTAGTCCTGCGGGGACCGCTAATAAGAGCACAGGAATTAATGATGATGATGTTGAGATTAAGAGACTTTTTCAAATAAAATGCTGATGCCAGACTGTCTATATGATGTTTGATATAAACTTTGCTACGATCTGTTTTGACTATCAAACTATAATATGTACCAACTGTGGACTCCAGAAGCTCTGTCTTATTTTTCCAACCAACATGAACGAGAGGGCTTGCTTGAGTTGTCCTTTTTTATTACAATTTTGTGTGCAAATGAAAATGTACATGGAACAAAAGAGCAGCTCAACAGCAGCTCAACAATGTTATGACCAAAGTATTAACTATGATGTGTATCCTACAATCTGATGTCAATGACAGTTGATATTTCATAGACTGCTGGTGTTACAGAAAATGTAGACATTAGCTGTTTTCCAGATTGTAAAGAGCTGCCCAAACGCTCCCAACCGACTGACTCATTCCAGCTCAATTCCTGCTGCTTTTCCCAGGGTTCTATGGGGATTAAACTTTTAATAGACGAGAAGGTGCCAAGCGCAGGTGGGAAATCACATCGGCTCGGTTCCGCGCGGCCTGCCAGGAATGCGTGTGAGCCTTCTGCACGGTTTCGGAGACCTAGAAACCAAACAACTAAATAGAGAGCCGAAAAAGAGATGAAAGATTAAAAGTGGGGGAAGTGGAAATGAAAGCCGTGGTGTATAAACCCCGTCATTTCCGCCCCATCTGGAGAAATGGCATTCCCCATGTGTCTCTGCAGCAGCATGCATTTAAATGGTGCACGACGAAATGTGTGTGTATGAGAGATCACTCGTTTCTCTCAGCATCACCACTACATCAATTCGTCAAAGTGCCGCGCTTCAGTAAATATTCGTCGGCCTCTTTCAGTGATTGACAGCAAGCACAGAACACACCAAACGCCAAATTACAAACACAGCAGACATAAAAAAGCATAGGAGGATGCAGTGATGGAAATAAGCCCATGATGTCTGTGCAGATATTCATTAGGAAATCATAAGAAACAGACAGACACTAGTGTGCCCTTGAAAACTGAATGTACATGATGTGAATGCTGATGTGTTTTTTGGACCTAAGAAACCTGTATGTGGAGTTTAAATGGGTGCTAGTTTATATTATAAAGCAGTGAGTTTTGTCAGATTTTACAGAGTTGTCAAAGAGGTCAGGAGTCAAAAACGTGAGTGTTATTTGCCCATAAAAACTCTGAATTTTTTAATTCTCCCACTCAAAATAACCACTAGAGCGGCGCTCAAGATCAGAAATCACACTTGCTGATTGATCAACAAGACTTCAATGAGAATTATCATTTGACCCTGTTTTCTGGAGCAAACGTAAAACATTTTGCCTTAATAGTTCTTGTGTTTTGTTTACATGCTGTGACGTGTGATTGACAGGAGCGCTTTTTGAGGTCGGAATTTGGGAATTTCAGCTGAAGTATTCCCACGTCTTACTTCATATGGAGCGCAGCATTAACAAGCACAGCTAAACAGCTCTTAGGTTTCGCCGCTGAGTTCATAACGTAATTGTGCACCGTGAGCTACGAAGCATTTAATAACTTTAATTTTGCCGCTAATAACTTAACTGACGCTGAAGGCATTAACTGTTCACAATTCAAACATGGGGAGAAAAAAAGCCAAGAATTTGCTTTTGCAAACCATTTCTTGAGATCTTTTCACTTCCAGTAAACCAATCCTCAGAGACCATCACATCCACTGTAAATTCACAGAACACACACTCCAGCGCTCCAGCGCTGTTTTCTCAATATTTACTCGTTCTCATTGCTTTCGCTGTCTGTGTGCTCGAAGATCCGCCGAGCCTGTAGTTTCATTTGCAGCACCCACATCTCCGGTCACGCTCCAGTGGGTTTGAGTCGGAGTCTGTGAGGATAAGTAATGGCTAAGACTGTACGAAATAAAAGTAAATGCATGAATGACGGAGAAAAAAACGGGCAAGAACTTCCAGCTAAAGCACACGCCCCCTGAGAACTTCCACGGCGACGGGCGTTAGCTCGACGGGGCCGGTCAGGTGATGAAGGGTGATCACTTCTGACACTAGCGAGGTTTATTGTATCTAGACAGAATATATAACATGAACTTCGTTCTGCTTCAGACGTTTTCTCCTTGTGCTTCTCACATTTCTCTTGGGAACTGCAGGAATAAGTTTGTGACCTTAAAAAGTTCATCTAATATCTTGAGCATTAACGGCACTCAAGCTTGAAATTAATGTTGGATTTTCATTTCGAGAGAATCAGCAAAGTGAAGTGTCTCGGGGAAAAGGCAAGATGTCAGTCCTGAAGGAGTATGCAATACCTGACACGTGTGGCGTAATGAGATAATGAACTCAGTGCGCGCGCGCGCACACACACACACACACACACACATACACACTTGACCCATCAGCACATTTAAACCTTTTATTTCTGTACATGGTTACTCATATCAGACAGATCTAAACAGCCTATCACAGGGGTCGTGTTCGCTGGCTTAGCGATTAACTGTTGTTCAGAGTTCAGCGTTTTGCTTTTGGCCTCATGAGTCATTTGTGGAAATTGCACTGGATTTTTTTCTGCGCAAGGTCTCAGTGCACTTTATAGAGAACAAATTGGCCATCATTAAGAATTCCTTTAGAGGGATGCTGTATACAGAATACAGTCACAAGGCAATTTTGGCTTCATGGCGGTTAAATTTGGGGCTATTTGGTGTGTGGACTTTAATTGGAAGCTTTTTGGTTGTCTGATCTTGGTCCTGTTGTTTTTTGTACTGTTGTGTTGTGCTTGTTCTAAAGCATAGAACCAGTACAAAAATGCTGTTACTGTACAGAGTCTTGTGAGGCAAGATTATCTTAACAGTTCAGTAATATAATAGGATTGACGAAGCCACTGCCACAGTGCTAAAGGTGGTTGCTTGTTTAAAGGCAGGCTTTTAGTTGCTTTGTGGTTGCTAAGGTGTTGCTAGGGCTTTCTTGGTTTGGAAAATAACATCTCTACAAGTAGAATAAGTAGTACAAGTTTGTTTTTCTTTCATTATTTCTCTCTTTCTTTCATTATTTCTTTCTTTCATTCATTCTTTCTCTCTCTCTCTTTCTTTCTCTCTTTCTTTCTCTTTCTTTCTTTCTCTCTCTCTTTCTTTCTCTCTCTCCCTCTCTCTCTCTCACAGGCACATTTAAGCAGGGAATTTTGATGACTGGTGATCAGTGGGTACTATTAACTGTTAGCTATAAACGGTGGTTGGCTACACCTCCTCTCTCTCCCCCACTCTGTGCCCTTGACCAAGAGCAGGCGGTGAAAGCTGTCTGAGTCACACTTTTGGCTCTTTCTGGTCCTTTCTTTTATATGTTCGTACATTTAGTTACAGACATGGGCATGTGTTCTGTCAGCCCCTGAAAACGTCTGCACTGGTTCACTCTAAATCTGATGAGGCAGTGGAAATCTGAAGAAAAACAAAATTTGGAGAACGAAATAATCATATTGGCTGGCGTGTGTTCATATTAGACCAGCTCAATCTGTCGCCAAATAAAACTGGCATAGATGCCATGAAATTACAGAGAGTGGGATCAAGAGATAGATTACAGGAAACAGAGAGAGAGAGCGAGAGAGAGAGGAGCTTGGACTGATTGACTGAGGCCAGTTTGATTTACACAAGCAAAGTTTGGCATCTAGAATGCCAGCCTGTGTAAATCCGATCAAGATTTATTAAGTTTGTTGAGACCTGATTTCCAATGCCTGTCCAGGGAATTGAGAGAAAGCCAGGGACTATTAAAATGATGATTGTCGTTTTGAGGTGAACTCACCGATGGGCATTAGGGATCTTTTGCCCAGTGCACACTGTGTGATGATGATAACGATTTTGCGGTCTGAGACAAATTTTAGGGAATCGTAAAAGGTACAATTTATAGTGTTTGATCATTTAGCGTGACAGACTCACTGCTGGAGGATTAATTGCCTTTTGCGATGGAGTTCTGACAATGTCACAACTTCTGGGTCACAGTCTTCCAGTTTGACGGCTCCTATGACGACTATCTAATGAAGATCCAGTAGGTACACCTCAATAAAATGTCAATGACGTGTAAGTACGCAGGAGAGAGAGAGTGAGAGAGGTTCAGTTGGTTCAGATTATAAAGGTCCACAATGAACTTTATAATCTGCATCAGTTTTGTAGGTCGTTCTCAGGCCAGTATTAGCACACTGTGCTCACTCAGCATTAGAGAACAAAAGACAGAGTCAAAGTCTGAAATGAAAAGACTCGCTTTACAGATGTGTTAAAAGGCTGCTGGAAATGGAAGGGGGACAATAAAAAGGAGGAAGTAAAGATATTAAAGTCATAAATGATGTAAGGGGACGAGGCTGTGGGCCTTGTAAAAAAACAGGATGGAAAGCTTAATTGTTGGTGTATTGGTAGAGGTTTTGGGTTGATCGAGGTGCCGCTGGACTAACAGAGCAGAAGTCTGGGCAGATGAACAGATCTGAGACCTGGCTGCTGGGTGTTTTTAAGAGTGATTTAGAGCTTCTGACAATAATAATGGCACTGCAGTTCTCACAGAGTGAACAGGAAGTAGATGCAACACAAGCATCTACCATCTCAAGTTTTCCACTCAGAGATTGTAGTATTTTGTGGGGTAAGAGTTGCTTAAATATGATCGCGTATGAGCTTTTTTCTTTTCTAAACTAAAAGTTTAAGAATTGTGATTCAAATCAAGCTATAATTCATTAGGGTGTTTTCCTGCTCTGCCATTTTGCTTATTTATACAGTTCGGCTCTTACATAAAGATGAAAAGACCGCATTAATAGAGACTATCTCCTTTCCTCCGTTAGTTTGTGGGGAAATTGAATGGAAAGGATCAGAGTGTGATAGAGCTGTCAGTAATATAATGAAGGCCTAGACGTCAGTAAAACCCAGGCGATCATGGACATGCTTGTGTGAGTTCACAGACTTCAGTCCCTGTTGTGAAGGTTAAACATGCCACACACGCAATCTGTGTCCCAGAGTGCCGTGCGATCTGGGGACATTGTGATGTCATCATGACATGCAAACTCAGCCTTTCTCTGTGGTGCTCTGGTGCCTCCCACTGGCTGGGGTCAGCAGTGCTTCCCCAATTAATGCCTGTTTACACTTAATGTTTATGTATTGTAAAGCACTGGCATGACTTCTTCATTGTGATACAATGTGTACTAATGTAAATGAACATTGCTTGCATAAGACTTGGGCCTAATAAGGTAGATGTTATATTTACTGCACTGTAGTACATATGTATTCAGTAAATACTCATATCTATATAATCTTTACAGGTAATTCCCAGATGGGGGCCACTGTAGTAGATGCCCTGGACACTCTCTACATAATGGGCCTCCATGACGAGTTTAAAGACGCCCAAGAGTGGATCGAACAAAACTTGGATTTTAGTGTGGTAAGTGGATAAGACACACAACACCACACAGAGGAAATAACTTGAAGTTTGTTTTTGCTCACAAATGATGATTTGTTGTGCTCAAAAGAGAAATTGAACTGGCTCCAGTATAAAACCTCTTGATATTTGCAGAACACGGAAAGGCTTGTTTTTCACCCTTCAAAGGTTGGCTGGTACAGACAATTAATTCATCTTTATTTCTTGTATAAAATGACAGTTCTATATCTGGTTGTTATTGTGAAATATATGGGCTTTGGCTGATTTTTCAAAGGTTTTTCCTCTGTTTTCTTCCTCTGAAGTCATTATTTGTTTAAAATGATCATCACGTTTTCACTTTCAAAGTACAGTTTGTCGAAACCTGTTTGTTAGTTTAAGGTGGGAAATCAAGCTTGTTCTTTAGTCAGTCCTTTGGACAGAATTTATGGTTGGACTTTAACTTTATTATTTAAAACCTTTGAATATTTGAATATTAATAAACACACACAGTATTACAGGTGTGAAATCACAGGATGAAAGTGGTAAAATTGAATTGATTACTCTAATAACATATAGCCACCTTTTTCATTTGGATAATTTAGCACCTGTAAGCAACAGCTTTGTTTTAGATGTTTGGGGGCAAGTTTGTCTGTTTGCTGTTTATAGACGCAGTTATTTCTAAGGAAACGGTTATTTCACAGTGGTAAACTGCTTTCTTTGGCAGACAACTGACACAGCTGTAATAACAATCGTTTGACACCCTGTAACTCTGTAAGTCGGTGAATCTTTCAGTTTTTTGATCAGATTGTGGTGGCACTCTGAGGGGAATGTATGGTGAGAAACCAGTAGATGTGACACGTCACGGTATCCAGGAGACACGACTGGCGCCATGGAAACAATGTGAACCGGCAGAACTCTGCCTTTAGAATTAGCCGGTAATGTTGAGGAAAAAATGGCAGACAAAAGTGAAGTCAGAAAATGAAGTAGGACCAGCGAGTGGCCCCAGAGACCCGTGTCTCCCGCTCTCCCTCTCTATCTGCTTTCACATCCTGACCCATTAATGGGATTTCTTCCTCTCCAGTTTCTCTCCATTTCCCTATCTGTTGTTTTTCCTCTGTCTTCCATCAGATATGGAGAGCTATTATTCTGCTCTCAGCTCTGTCATCTCTGGTGTCTGCGTGTTGTTTAATTTTTCCAGAACTTTTCAGCTCTCAGTCTGACTTTTAGTAGATTTGTTGACGGAATAAATAGTTATATCTTATTGACAGGATAATAAACAGTTCTCGTAAGCATATGGGTGTCTAAATAGACTGTTTTAACTTAGAATAATCGTATTTAACTAAGATCAGTGATGACTCAATGAAACACATTATAAACAAATAGCAAATATATATATATATACACACACACACACACACACACACACACACACACACACAGCATAGCATAGCATATACATAAGGCTATTATGAGGATATGTTACATTACAGATGAAAGAGCATTTTGATGGTTTTAAGAATGCTTTCTTATATAACTGTGTGGTTATGTATGTTGTGTTTGTTTTGGTACTTGTATTACTGTTTAATTTGGTGCTGTTTACAAGGTTTATATTGTCATAGTCTTCTAGTTGTGTTTGATGGTGACAATCTGGCCCAAATCTCATTTCTGAGATATCATATACTGTGGTAATGGATATGTTTCTTCTGCATATTTAGTTCATCATTTACAGCAGTGACCTAATTTCTTTTTTCCCCTCTTCTTTCTTGCTGTCGTACAAAGTATATGTGCTCCAAAAGCTAATTTATGTTTGGACCATCAGGTCTGCCTTAGTGTTTGGCAATTTTTAGAGGAGGGCAGTAAATTGGGCTTCTATACTTCCTGCCTTTGCTGACACGGCTCAGGATAGTTGCTCATGAAGGATTTGGGACTGCAGGGCTTGTGGTGTTCCAGTCAGTGTAGTGCTGATGTCCTTTTTTTGCAGCTAAGGGCGATTACTTGCATGTAATTTACAGCTTAGAGCATTGGCTCAATTTTTTGGTTCACTATAGACCAAATGGCAACTCTGGTGGGCCAGACGTGAGTCTGATTTTAGGCTTTTAATTTGGTTAAGGGAGCTGCAGTGCCTTTGTATGTTACACACTGTTAATACATCACAACTAATATAGCATTAGATACAGGTTAATAACATGTTGTTGTATGTGTTTTTAAGACCCACCCATTTCCTCTCTTCTCTCTTTCACTATCCCTCTCTCTCTTTGTTTCTCTCCTTGTTTTTCTCTCTCTCTCTTTGTTTCTCTCTCTCTCTCTCTCTCTTTGTTTTTCTCTCTGTCTCTCTCTTTATTTCTCTCTCTCTCGTGCTCTTATCTCTCTCTCTCTCTTTCTCTCTTTCTCTGCTTCTGTTGTAATGATGGATGAGGCTGTCTGCCATCAGCATTAATCGCAGCTGTTAAACCAAAAACTGAATTAATGTACCTTGGTTGGGAAACGGTCATATCTGAATGAATCAGGTTCACGTTCACTTCTGTCAGAATTAATAGACATGCTAAATGAATGCTAAGTGAAGGGGACTGGAAAAAAGCATGTTCTTGTCTTATCAAATTAATATTGAACATGGTCAATATAAGGCGCTTCAGCAACATTATGTTCAGAACTGGAAAACGTGCTTATATTTCATAAGCATTACACAACAGAAGCAGGTGCTGTTTTTAGGCGCTGAGGATTATGGGATTGTCAGAGGGTTGAATAAGGTTTAGGGAGCTTGTACAATGATCCCTTCTAAGTTCCCTGTTTAGATGTTTTGGTTGAAATAGTTCCTTTGCTACATTGGTCAAACATAAGGGTCCTATTTCTGGCAAAGAAATGATTTTTGGTGTGTGTGTGTGTCTGTGTGTGAGAGATTAGCCGCAGGTTGCTGTGTGGGATATTTGTATAAGTGGACAGCTGTTTCATGGTAATTTTTCTAAATAAAGGTTGAAGCTGACAAGATAGATGTTGATAAACGTTGATTTCTCTCTCTCTCTCTCTCCCCCTGTAAGAGAGAGATTGAAAAAATTGAGGCTGATGAGTGGTGATACACATTATATCTAGTAGTTATTTCAAAGTAAAGTGTGGAAAACTCACATCAATAGGGAGTCAATATAGCTGTGACTTTTAGATCAGGAGCCTCAAACAGAGCAATATTTTCAATTTATTAGAGATAAAAATTATTGTAACATTGGAACATACCTTATATTTACAAGTTACCTAGAGCGAGAAGGGCTGTTCCATTCACTACCATCTTGAAAGAAGAACGCAGACTCAATCTAACCAGGACAAATGGAGCAGATGCTCAACAACAAGAGTTGTAGTGCATCAGAGTTTGAGAAACCCCTCACTGGTGCACAGCTGGTGGATTCATTGAACTGTACACATGAAACATCAGAGAAAGACTCAGAGATGCTGGCTTCAAAGGTGAAGCCACATCTGAGATTGGCAAATAAGAAAATAAGGTAGAACATGTACAATAACAGCATTTATGAGGAATATCAATGGTCCGTTTGAAGTACCTTTACTGTACCTTTACTTTTACTTTTTGAACAGTTTCATGTGTCTTTGGTGAATAAATGTGTCCGTTTTTTAAACATTTTTAAAGTGATTCCAAACTTTTTAAGTGTGCACCCGCTTTAATGTTTGTTTGACATTTTTGCTCTTTATTTATTTGTATCCGTCTATTTTCTTCTCTTTCTGCAGAACGCAGAAGTATCTGTCTTTGAGGTCAACATCCGCTTCATTGGAGGGCTTCTGGCTGCATATTACCTGTCTGGACAGGAGGTGAGTCCTCGTTGCATTATTGATTTTAAATTGGTTTGTGTGTTTCTGGCTGTCTGTATTCTTCAGTATTTTTCTCTGGGGCTCATTTCTGTTAATTGTTTTTTAATAAGCAGTTTGTTTCACTAAAGAAGGATACAGTTCTCGGCTGGATGAGTGTGTTAGATGTTAACCTGGCTTATTACGACGCAGACATGTTTGAAAGCGATTTGTGAATTGCGAGTTCGTGGCTAGAGGACCTCTCACACTGATTGAATCTGATTTGTGGTTTTGTTGAAAAGGTCTTGATCAAAAGAACTATTCTTTAATGAACCTGATTTCACTACTGGATAGATGGAAATGTGGACTGAGGAAGTTCGTTTTAGGGCAGTGCTGTTGGCTCAGAGAACTAATAACAGCCTTTTCAGAGGAAATAAATGTCTTTCTCTCCAGCCCATTTTAATTAACCACCCCCCCAACCTCCCCGCCCTTCTTATCTGCCCGCAGACGCTAATGGAGAAGGGCAGAAATCTTCTCTCTCTCCCCCATCACTGGGCAGCATATCTCTACCACTCCATATCACTAAGTTCTCCTCGTTTTAGTCTGAAGGTGAAAATTCGGAGAAATTAAACTGCAGTCATGCAGTGCGACCTCTCGTCTGCTCCATACACTTCATTAGATGAGTTTAGATACTGGACGTAGAACTCTCCACACTTGCATACTAAGTCACTGCACTTGTCTGTCCCCTGCCTGTGTCTCCGTCCCCCAGTGAATTTTTATTTCATCAATACAGTGTTTTGACATTTCCAGTCTTAGTCCCCTTTGCAGTCATATCATCTTTATCTGAGGTCTTTCTTTATACTGCTGTGACAGATGTTGTGCGGCTGAATGATGCAGGCATTAGTTATGTTACTTTTTGTTTATGTTAATCGATTCGTTGTCTTATGTTAACTTAGTTGGTTGGTTTGGTTGGTTAGTTAGTTACTTAGTTAGTTTTTCCAAATGGTCCTTTTTAAAAAGACCTCTTGTTATTTTCAGTATTTATTAGCATTTTCATAAACTTTTGTCATTTATGCTTATTACCCAGCCCCTGCTGTCTATTACATTTATCTGTGAAGTTAATTGGGTGAAGACAAATTGAATAAAAAGCCACACCTGCTTGAGTTAGAGAAAGTGGTGAAGAACAGAAGCAATGTATAGTACAGACCTATGGAAGTAAAGAGCAAGGAGTTGTGTACTAATGATGTGGTGGAGGTTGTGCAGCTGGTGTTTCCAAAGAAGAATCTGATTTGAGGAAGACAAAAGGCTCCATACTTTCATCAGCACTGCAGGTTATCTGTCCTGTGCAAGAGCACCTCCTCCTCCCTCTCACTGCAGCCTGTCAGGTGGCTCCAGCAAAACCCCTGCACAGTGATGGATGATGTTTACCTTTCTGTCCTTCTGCCTTCTTTCTACTAGCTTTTGTTCCTCTTTGTACTGTTTCTCTTCTCCTCTCTTCTCGTAACTCAGCTCCTCTTTCTCCTGCATCTCATCTCTACTCGTTCCTCAGCTCCTCTTTGTCCTGCATCTCATCTGTACTCGTTCCTCAGCTCCTCTTTGTCCTGCATCTCATCTCTACTCGTTCCTCAGCTCCTCTTTGTCCTGCATCTCATCTCTACTCGTTCCTCAGCTCCTCTTTCTCCTGCATCTCATCTCTACTCATTCCTCAGCTCCTCTTTGTCCTGCATCTCATCTCTACTCATTCCTCAGCTCCTCTTTGTCCTGCATCTCATCTCTACTCGTTCCTCAGGTCCTTTTTGTCCTGCATCTCATCTCTACTTGTTCCTCAGCTCCTCTTTCTCCTGCATTTCTTCTCTACTTGTTCCTCAGCTCTGCTCTCTTCATTTCCTGCAGTGCCATTTCATAATGGCAGAGCAGAGTTGAATATAAGTTAGTAGTTACAGTGAGTTAAATATAAGTTTGTAGTTACTTGTGCACTCAAATAAATGACAGCTCTCATTATGGGCCTTCAAAGTCATAATCCCAGTCAACATATAGCTAAA